>JANTOQ010426127.1:0-11722 GCA_027564595.1 Bythotiara depressa
TTATAAGAACGGTTCAATTTGGGAAAGGTCTATTATTTATCTTTACCATTTATATATTTTAGTGTTTATATAGTTTTGTGTTATTTTCCCAAATAAAAACAAAAGTTTCACAAAATTATTTTCATCTTGTCTACACTTAGTTACATTGCCCATAGCCATAGATGTTCAAGTGCACAGCGCTTCTTGTTGTTTTTAAACAATACATTATTTCGTATTTCTATGTGTATTATACGATTGAAAATCATACTTTACGTCTTTTTAAAAAAATATTTCATATATTCCAATGTACGATATATATTCCTACTGTTTCTTATTATGAATATGAATGTTAATTTGTTTTTAATATATTTTGATTGCTTATTAGTGTCAGATTTCAGTCACTTCACTGCACAAATTTGTAGTATAATTGAATAATAACAATGTTCCAACCTTGAAATGAAACCAATCTAACTTCAGTTGTTTCATCAGTGAATGTTTTAGTTTGATGGTTTTACATCGATTTTACATGCTACGCTGAATATTTCTTACGTTAATAAAACTGTTTTACTGCAATCTTATGTGCCATGAAGGTTTGTTACGTAAAAACGTGGTTTTATAATGATTTTACGTGTTACGAATGAATATTTCTTAAATTAAGTAAATTAAATCTCTTACGTTAAAAAACTGTTTTATTGTGATTTCACACAACATGGACGAAGATTTCATTATGTTAAAACATTTTTCCGCAATTTACATTCTATGAACGAAGATTTTTTACATTAAAAAACTGTTTTACCGCAATTTTACGTGCCATGATAGGGGCTAATACAGGACATATTCCATAGTGAAAAGTACTATTGGGCGCAAAGTTCTCACGCCCAAATTAATCAAAAATGTCCAATATAAGTTTTTATTGTTCTGTTCTTTACAGTTGTTCTTTTAGTTGCAATATACATACAAGTACTGCCAAAAAGTGATGGACTTGCACTTCTAAAATACCAAAGACACAAATAATGTCAGTGGTTATGCCATTATTTAAATTAGTTAAAATGAGTTAATGATTCTACTGCTGCATCATTAAGGATCCCACTGGGGGTGGCTAGCGCCGCCCTAATTCAAATCCTGTTTTAGCTCCTGCATGAAAGAAAGTTTCTTACATTAAAAAACTGTTTTACTGCGATTTTTCATGACACAAATGAAGATTTCTTTCATTAAAACATGGTTTTAAAACAATCTTACATAACAGGAACAAAGATTTCTAACATTAAAATGTTGTTTTAAAACAATTTGACGTTCTACGAATGAAGATTTCTTACATTAAAAAATGGATTTATCATGATTTTACATAACCAGAATGAAGATTTTTTAAGTTAAAACATGGTCTTACTGCGATTTACGTTCTATGAACGAAGATTTCTTACTTTAAAAAACTGTTTTACCTTGATTTTACATGCCTTGAATGAAGATTTTCTTACCTTATAACATAACATAGCTTTACATACAGTGATTTTACGTGCTAGGAATGAAAATTTCTTACGTTTAAAAACTGTTTTACTGCGATTTTACGTGTAATGAAATGAAGATATATTATGTTAAAATGTGGTTTTAAAACAATTTTACATTAAAACATGTTTTTAAAACTATTTTACATTCTATGTTTCATCGCAATTTTACATAACCGGAACGAAGATTTCTTACGTTAAAACATGATTTTACCGTGGTTTTACATGCCATGAAGGAAGATTTCTTACTACAACACAGCTGCTTGTGAACCTCCTACTGAGTTTATGTCTGCTAATGTAAAATGCTTATTTTGACCACTGGTTTTACCACGATTTTACATGATAAAATTCAGAATATTCCATACATTTTTATAATGCATGGCTTCACAGTAATTTTAAGTGCTATACAAACAAAACGTAATAAGAACTCAGGACAAAGGCAATGAAAATAAAAGTTCATTCATTTTATACTAAAATAGTTCCAGCTGTAGTTGTGTTTAAATACCTGTTAGTTATTTTAAATTTCTTAAGAGCCTGTTACACGATACAATAAGATAAGTTAATGAAGTTAAGATCTTCAAATCTTATCGCAAAAACTAATCAAAAATATTCAAAACTACTCAAATTATTTAAGCTTAAGATTCTGAATAAAATCAGTTTCATTTGATTTTATTCGCTAACCAAAAGATAAGATAAAAGGTACTGACAGCTGGTAAGATGTATGTGAGGCACCAGGTTGATGTTTTTAATTTATCTTTTTTGCATGGAGAGAGAGAGAGTTGTAACAAAGTTTAGTTGTTGTATACATGTGACAATAGTTAGCTTTAAAAATTAAAAGTTAAAAAGAAAGAAGGATGGAGAATTGTTGTAATTTTAAAATCATTTTCTATACATGGGTTTACTCTGTATGAAGTACGTTAACATTGGAATAGTTGTTTTTTGTATGAGAAGGATGATGAGCGGACGTCACCTTATACTTTTAGTTCTTACCTGGAATGTAGTTGTATTCATTCTTAAGTATTTTGTATCATTTACAGGCTTGGAAATAAAGAAAATGCCTGGCGTGCAGTCGTCGCACACCATATTTGAAAAAAAATGTTTAGGCGTGCGATTTTTAATAATAGTTTAATCTAGGTTTTAGAGCCTTAAGAATCATACGGGGGTCGCATATCATCGTTTAATCTACGTTTTAGAGGCTTAAAAATCAAACTAATGGTCGTAGATCGTCATTAAATCTAGGTTTTAGAGCCTTAAGAATCAGACAGGGGTCGTATATCATCATTCAATCTACAGTTTACAGGCTTAGAAATCAAACTAATGTTCGTAGATCGTCATTAAATCTACGATTTACAGGCTTAAAAATCAAACTAACGGTTGTAGATCGTCATTAAATCTATGTTTTAGAGCCTTAAGAATCAGACGGGGGTCGTATATCACCATTTAATCTACGATGTAGAGGCTTATAAATCAAGCTAGTGGTCGTAGATCGTCATTAAATCTACGTTTTAGAGGCTTAAAAATCAAACTAACGTGATGAAGTGGCCACACGCCATAACCGAATTATTAAATTGGAGGCGTGTGATTTTTGACACGCCATAATGAAATATGGCGTGTGTGGGCGCGTGCGCACGCCATTCTTTTCTAAGCCTGATTTAGTCGTAGCTAATTTTTCAGACCTCTTGAAGCCATTCTTTCATCCAAACTGATTTTCTCTTTCTTTGCTGGTTTTCTTCTGCAAGAATTGTTGCACTATACGCAATAGTTACACAGTGCAATATTTTCTTTTTATTCTCCTCGTTCATTATTAAAATCTGTGGTGTTTGAAACACACTCTTGGCTTTCAAAATGAGTTTACGCTCTTTTTAATTTGAAAATCTTTGTGATTATCTTTTGCTCAAAAATATTTGAAAATTAATTAGAATCTGAATATCTTATATTACCTTATCTTATTGTATCATGAAACAGACTCTTTAGAAAATAAGATTTATCTAACCTGAATGATGAAAGAACAACTCACTCATGTTCTACATGGTTCTCATCTACCTCATGTTTGCTAACTAAATATAATTACCTCAAAACCTCTCGTGCTCTTACGATAGTGTGTATAATATAGAAACCAGGTATTACATCTTTTTGTTTCTAGTCACATCAATCAAATTTTTGCATGTGAAAGAAGCAAAAAAAAAATTATTGCCTTGTTCATCTGGGAATTTTTAAATGAAGAATCAAAATGAAAGAATTATGTCATTGCACTCTTTATCATTATGATTTCACCTAACAAACTTGAATACATTAAATGCAAAAAGTTTCGTCAGATAAAGATTCTGCAAAAAAACTTTGGTGAAAAAAGTTTTGGATGGATTTTGGAAATTTCGGACAAAAATCTTTTGGACAATCTAAAATTGGTCAAAAGCCCTTTACGCCGTAATAAATAGTGAACACAAGAGTATTTTGATGTCACAAGCCCAAAAAACACGAAATTTCAGCTATTTTCTGAGTTTTCACTTATCAGATATAGTTAGTTATGAGAGAATAAATAATTGGAAACCGACATTTTATTCTTTTTTCCTATTAGCCATAACGCTAAGAAAGCTGTTAAGTGTTTTCTTTTAAATATTCTAATTTCAAAAATTTTCGGCATGACAAAGTTTCGAACTCGTAAAAATTTCCGCAAATTAAGTTTCGGACTACATTTTGTCCGAAACTTTGTCACACCGAAACTTTTTGCCTTTAATGTACGAGTTCGTGAAATAAAGTTGAAGGATTGTGGCTTGTTAATGGAAAAATCTCACATAAAATTTATTTTTGAGTGTCTTACTAAATTGTCTGATGCATATAAAGTCTCTTAACATAAAATAAAAGTGGTCTGGCATTAATCCATCGACGTTTATACAGAGGTTACCTATTTATATATTTTCTTATTTTTATTCTAGCCAGTATAAAGAGTTTTGACACACTTCTAATCACTCTACAGAGCATCACTGTACAGAAATCTTCCGTAATCGTGTGTATGTTTATATTTCTCTTTGCTGACATTTTACACACTTAATGGAGGAATCATCTAGTTTGCTGATTTACACTTAACATCAAGGGGTGTACTGCATTCTGTGGTGATTAATGGAATAATTATTATATTGATATCTAAAACATTGGTTTTTAAGGGTAAGTATGTTAAATCAAAAAGAAAAACTTAATATAATTCCAGCAAACCGACGTTAAAATGTATTCATTTACTTTGCTTCCACCAGTTTATATAAATTTTAAGCAAAAGAAGCTAAACTAAATTTACGCTCTCCATGTACGTAAAAATCTTGGTTAACCTTTCACAAGTTGTTTGAGCCATAGTAAGTTTGCGAATGAGAGACTGTCTACTATAAATAAGCTTCTTGTTTCAATATTGTTAGGGAAATATTAATCTTCCTTTTATATAGCAAAAGAAACTGCAGCTGTAAATGGTACCAGTAACAGGCCTGGGTGGGAATGGTGTGTGATCACCCTTTTACGTGCCCAACCTCATACCCAGGGTCTCGTTCTCTTTTTCCGTGCCCACATGCCATGATTGATTTAAGCCGGATTTCCACTTACTGAAAATTTTCCACATGAAATATATTAAACAATTTTGATTGGTTGTGACAAATTTTCCTTATAGAGAAAATGCCAAACTTGGAAAACTTTCCATCCATGGAAATATTTCAGCAAGTGGAAATCCAGCTTTAGGCTTACAAATGATCATAAGCCTAATGTATTTTGGAGTGCGTTTCTCCCAAGTTCTAGTTCTCATTGTAACTGTAATGAACTCATTTGATGGCACAATCACAGTTATATAAACTTACCACAAATATAAAATGCAGCAGAATGTACCAATCATACACTTATATTACCTGAAAATGAGCTCAACTTAAACATGTTTGATGGATGTCCCGCCATCTATGTCACTTCGGCTATTTTACAGAATACATTCCTCAAAGTTTTAACTTTATAACCTCCTTACTCATTTCCATGAAATTCGCAAATGCAAGCCCCTGAGCAGTGCGATGGAGTGCAAATCAGCTTGAGATGTACAATGAAGTTCTAATATATCTCTAGTCATAAGCCAAATAAACAAATACACAAGGGAAGGGAGAGAAATGACACAAATTTATATTTTTCTTGAATAAATATTACATGATGGTTCTGTTTATTTTCACTTTTCACTTGCATTAGATTCTAATTGCTGCTGATTGTCAAGATTGTTCACAACAATTGTTCCTATAAAATAAGACCCTGCAATTAAATTAATAGTAAATACATTATTAGGATGGTATGATATGTAAACATAAAAACTGGAAGACCGCATGCCATCAAACCCCAGGTTGATCTTGAGTGAGATTTAAACACCACTACGGTTTTCTAGAGTTAAAAACCTATCGTGAGTGAGTTTTAACAGCCACTACTACAATTTTCTTCCATTAAAAATCTTCACATGAGTGACTTTTATATTTGCTACCACACTTTTCTAGCATTATAATCCTATCGTGAGTGAGATTTATGACCTCTACTACAATTTTCTTGCATTAAAAACCTTTACACCAGTGACTGTTACGTTTGCTACCATACTTTTCTAGCATTAGGAACCTACCTACTTGAAGCTTTTTAAAGTAATTGGATAAAAGGAGCTGTAGTAGATGTGTTTGATGGGGAGCCATTATCTAGTCACAGCCTGTTATGGAATTTACCTGGAGTTATCATAACACCTCAAATATCTGGTGTGAATTATAATTCTGAGGTAAAAATATTTTATTGAATAGTACGAAACCATGGAAGAATTTTTGTAACTGCACTACTGTACAGGATAACAGTGATTAATATATAATTAGAGGGCTTTGTTAATTGAAATAACCTAAATTTATTGTGTAGCCCTTTTAATGCATGGATGTACATTTCCTATCAGAAAAACAATTTTATGAAAAACCCTGGAGTGTCTATCAGATTTTATTTTCCCTTGTATTTCTATAAAGTAACAGAAAATTAAATTAAATTTTGAAGAAATTATTTTGAATTTATTTATTTCCAGGAACATTAGGCACTATAGGTTCAAGGAGTGGAGCAACCAGTGGGGCAGTGTGGTCAAGGCTTATTAAGGTGTGGAGCAGTGTGGACTAGACTCCCGGAAACTCCTTGTATCTCCTGAGTTTTTTGTTTTATTTTCCATGAAGCACACTACTGGAAAACGGCAGGAAAAACCGGAAATATTTTGAGCTCTGCACTTACTGGAAACATAAAATAATTTTCATGATTTAAAATAGGTTTGTAATTAGTAAATACTCTTGGAATTTGATCTCCTCCTTTTTATTGCCACCCATTTGATTGAAGCTTATTATCCTAGAAGATTATGGCATCCTTGGACTATAGATGTATGTTCATACAAGCAAGTGCTTGAAGTGACCATACCTGATACCTTATATGGTCAACTTTCCCTGAATAAAAAAGGATGGGAACAAGGCAAACAAAGCAAAGCATGTTAGTGTTCACTTAACTTCTGTATTAATGTCATTTTAAGGATACTTGAACCTTTTAAAACACATGTTCGGTTTTTCATAAATATATATATTTTTCTTCAAATAATTTATATATGAAAGTATATATTTTCTGAAAGCTTAATAAATTGTCTATCTAACCAACCTAAGCAACTTCTTGCTATCGAGAGAAAAGAATTATTGAACGTTATTTTTTGTTGTTTAATGAAATGAGCTCCAAGTGCCAGTACCATTATTTTTTTCTAATAAAAAATACATCAAAATCCTGAAGTTGTTCTCTAACAAAGGGTGTCAGGCTTTTTCTTAAAAAACATCCGTTGGAGAGTTATGATGAAATAAGCAATAATTCCTCACATTAACCAAATATTGTTTTAACGACAAGTCTTTACACAATGATAAAAAAGGAACGACGTAAACAAAAAATTCCCCTACACTGTTTTGATTCTGAATGCTTACTGATTCTAAAAAGTATTATTTCACTTTTTTCGTAGCCCGTGACTGAAGATGGAGCTCAATATATGGCAATATTTCAAGAATTTTACCACAGCAAGAAAACTTAAATTTACTTTGCATCCTTTATCATTTCATGAAACAAATATGTTTACAAGTTGTTTAATCTGATTTAAATAAATAAATTTATTTTATATACAGTCACATGCTTTTTGTTTTTTAACATAATAGTGCAGCAACACAAGCAAGAGTTGTTATTAGATTATATTGTTATTAGATTATAAACTAGTCGAAATGTTAATAAACACACACAATAAACTAGATGGAAAATAGTCCGGAAATATATGTATCCTACCTTTCCAAGGAAAGTAAATTAATTTTTATACTTCTAACTGCAGAAAAATATTCCTTATATATCAATCTTTAGGATTATATAAAAAAATATTTTTTGTAAAATTTTGACTTTAAAAGGTTCAAGTATCCTTAAAGGAAGCTATTGATGTTCTAATTTGTAGGGCTTCTTTTTTTAGGCGATTGAGTTCTTTGCTGAAAATTTGGAACTAAGAAAACCATTAAAATATTATGTTGATGATTGGAGTAAAGGTTACTGATATTCATTACAGATTTTCTTGCATCGATTGTCAATATCTGCAATTGCATACTTGCATGGAAGTGAAAAGGTTATGAAGTTTGTCTGAATTAGGGCTCTAAATAAGTTCGGAGTATAAACATAGTAAAACGAAGTGTTCAAGTCCTATTCAAGTATCTAGTATGGAGCCGAAAACTTATCGCAAAAGATAATTAAACATATAAAAAACATTTTGATTTAACTCTGTTTATTATTTACCTGGACATACCCTGGCTTGCAAGATTATTTTTGGAGTATTATAAAGTATTCTTATTTTATCTTATCTACCTTTCATCGTGTTTCTGTGTTTAAATAACAGGGATGTTATTCCAGGCTAGGGTGCAAAATATTGATTTCAACTGGATTATATCCAGATAAGTTTTATTATTTTTCTTCATTTTGTCTGGACATTTTTTTTAAATGAAATATGATGCTGTTAATATTCTAGCCATTTATAGCTAGCATTTAGGTGATTAGCAAATAATATCTGTATAGTGGCACTAAGGCATTCACACTTTCATACATTTTGGAACAAATGAGGAGGTAATTATGGATCTTTTTAAAACCAGTTTTTAGAAATTATATATGTAAATTTAATTTGTAAATTCCATCACCAAAGTTGAAATAGTAAAATAAAAGAACAATGTCATAGTTTCCACGTTGAACCGCTATGGAAGAGTATGTGTGATTTAAATAAGATGCAAGTATAGAGTGACTGTCTCCACTAATTGCAATCAACAAAGTTGCAGTTGTAATATAAAAGAATAATATTGTAGTTTTCTATAAAAAGCTCCATAACGATCTTTTCATTTGTTCTAAAATGTATGAAAAGCATGATTGCTTATTATCATTTACAGACTATCTAAATGCCATATATTGTGAAAAGAAATACAAAGTTGCTAGTGTAAATGTAACATTAAACATTCTAAAAAGTAGCATGGTATTTTCCGATCTTCTTATTAAAAGAGTTTGACTGCATATTGAACTGATAAAACTTCTTTAAAATGTTTGTTTGGCTGAACATTGGTTTATTTTTTTTACGGGCCATATCCGATGTCTGGCTGTTATTTGGTGCCCTGCCAGGCTATAAGTTGTAAATCTTGTATTAAATTTATTTATTTATGTCCATGAGCTGACACTTGTTGTAGATTTTAACAATGTTTTGTAGATTTTAACAATGTTAGCAAAGCAAAAACATAAAGTTGCAAATAGACATGGGTGCACAGTTGGCAATATAATATATAAATCTGATAATATATGGAGCTACTCTCATGCTCCTCAGAACAATTTTTGTCCAGGTAGTAATGGGATTCGAACCCTGGACACAGCAGTGGAATAGGACTACTATGACTACATATAGATATATAATAATGGAGGGTCCAGAATTTATATTTTGATAATATTTATATTCAGATAAAAACATATTATTTTGTGTATATATTTCGGCACTTACAGGTATGTCTATTTCAATACTATAAATAAGTAAATGCCTAAATATTATGTGTTTTTGTATATGTATATATATAAAATTAAAATGTTTTTTTTTGTTTTTGATAATATAGGGAGCATCTCCAAAATTCGGAAATCAATTCATTGAGTTTGTTCGTTTTTATTTCTTATTTCTTATAAAAGTATATACCAAAATATAGAAATACAAAAAACCATCCTCTTACCCGGACGCTTGTTGGGTACGAGATTGACAAAAAGCAAGTTGAAAATGTAGTGGTTGAAAATACATTGATATACAGACTCTTTTTTGCTACTTTTACCTAGAAAAAAATATTGTTAAAAATTGATACTTAGAGGTCAGGAAAGAGAAAACCTTCTAATAAGCATTTCTTCATATCCGCAGTGCAGTATGATGGTATCCTAGGAGGGTTTATAGGTCTTCAACGTAGAATAATAGTGAACTTTCACAAACTGATTTGTACATACAATAGAGACATTCTCTTTACTACCGGCTGCTTATTTCTAACCAGGTAAATAGCTTAGTTTAAGTTACTGTAAATAGACCTTTCCCAAATTTCACGAAAATTTATTTTTTATAAAAAACAGACTTCAGATTCAGATTCCTCGACAAAAAATATTCCTACGCATCAGCACTCAGACTTGTTTTCTGTACACTACGTCAACAGACAAAGCCTTCTTAAATTCTAACTTTCCATGTAAAAATTAATATTTTTTGTATGAATACGAGGCTAGACATGACGTGCTCAAAATTTTCAGCATAATGCATGTTTTTTGTTGAGGAATCTGAATCTGAAATCCATTTTTATAAAAGCAAACTTCAAATTTTCATGAAATATGGGATAGGTCTATTGTAGCCTCGTCTGAATTGATTGGATTGGACCAAAATTATACACCAAGGATTTTATTATCAAAACCAAATCGAATGTGTTGTTTGTTTTAATTAAAGATACCTTTCCCGAATGTTCATATAATTTTTTTTGGCTACGATTAGAGTATACCTAAATTATTATAAATTTTCTCTGCCTCATTTTCGTACAACAACTGAAATATTAATTTTCAATTAGCTGTACTTTTCTAGAATTACCAGAAAATGAACCGTTTCCAATGAAGTGTTTTCAAATCTGTTTTAATCAGGGAAATTAGTACAAAAGGATGAGCGACATCTTGTAAAATAAATTTTAGAAAGGTCTATGGATTACTACTTTATATTTCCACAAGCTTTTTTCTTACAATTTTATTATTCCATAGCCATACCATTGATGTTCTGCACTTCACGTTTATTACATTATTGACTTTCATTTTTGCATATTCAATACTTCCAAAATTTAATTTCACCTTGTTCAAAATAGTGTTAATTCTGTTTGGTGAAATAGCCATGCATTCTATGATACTGTGCCCATACTTTTTTGTGCCAGGCTTGAATGCACATGACGCTAGCTCTTCCAAGGTATACTGTTCCAACATCAATTTTTTTTCGAATGCTTATCCCGGGTGTCATGTTGTGTTTCACTTTCCATCTCTTCTCCTTCTGTTGCCAATTAATTTTGTGACAACACCACCTTAGTGTTTTCTGTGACCCCTATCATAATTTGTTTCTTCCAAACACTGACTTTCCTGTGCATTGTTGTGATGTAGAACCACCTCTGTTCGTTGACATGTGATCGCTTGTTTGCAACATTTGACGATTCCATGACCTTTCTTGTCTTGGAGGATTTCCACATTTCTATGCTGCTTATGTGCTTGTTTATTGCAGCAATTTCAATCTGATTGGTGATACTAATATTTAGTAAATGGAACACTGAACTGGCGATGTAATGCAGAATATCATCATTAGAATACTGTTTGAAATCAGGGACAGTTACTGAATAACTGCTTTTAGTGCTAGAATAAAAAACGCCAGGTAAAATCGGTGATAGTTCTTCACTATAGAGTGAAAAAAATAAAATAAAATAAAATAAAATTCTATTATAATAAAAGTTAAAATCAAATAATATGTTATATAAAAGGTTACTATAATTACAAATAAATAAAAGAACAAATCAATCAATCAATAAATTAGTACAGTTAAAACAGCAAACTAAGTGAGTACTTTCCATACTCACCTAGATTGTAATAGAAATCGAGAAATTCTTTACTTGTTTGTTGAGTAAGGGTTTCTCCCAAGTTATATGCATACC
>JANTOQ010426238.1:0-11721 GCA_027564595.1 Bythotiara depressa
TTCGGAGAAAAACAAGTTTAAAGTTTTTATTTGTCAATCAAAACATGTAAGAAAAAAATGTAAAATCCCCCCAAAAGTCCAACATCATTTTGTCAACCCTAAACATATATATCTTTTTGAAAAGAAAATTTTCTGTTTTTACTTAACGGTATAAATTTCTAAAAATTGCATTTTTTTCGATTATTTCCCTGTGTGTATCCTTAAGGTACACGTTTGGCATTATCTCTCACTTAAATTACACAATAATACTAAATACTATATGTACCATTTATTTTATCGAAGTTATTTTTGTCTTCATTAATTAGAGGGAAAATTAAGTTTGAAAATAAACACCTTCCTTCAAAACGCTCCCTACAATTCGATTTTTAAATAAACGCCCAGAACGCCCATGCCGTTTATTGAGGAAATACAGTGCCGATATTATTGGAACAATCAGAGACAGGGCAGGAACACAACTCAGAAATTAAGGAAAAATTGAAGATCCTCTTAATGAAGATAGAAATCATTAAAAATCGAGAAAGATTAAACATCGCATTGTTACACAATATTTAAAAAAATTGAGAAATTAAGAAGAGATGCGGAGGAGGGTTTCGAATTTGAAAAAGAGATGCGGAGGAGGGTTTCGAATTTAACATTATAAATTCCTGGATATACCCCCTGCCAATAGCAAATTTCCAAATAGTAACCCTTATCATTTTATGAAAGGTCAGGGGGACTTATCAACTTTACCAACTTAATTTTTCCTTTTATTTCCAATTAGTAACACCCCTGAAAAATGCAAAACAGCAAAGAAATGAATACAGATTTGAATAATTTCCGGGGACACCAGTCACTATTGGGTTAAATGTATTTCGTAATTGATGTGATTGACACCTGTCAATTGAACAATTCTTAAAAATAACAAGATACAGTAGAACTCACTAAGAAAATTTGCGGGGACTGAGTGCTGCGTTCAAATAAAAGGAGTTTTCGAATCATCGGAGTTCGAATTACATTATACTCGCTGTAGTCAAATGTAAAAAAATCATTTTCCCACGATATAATCTATTCACTTCTTAGAGAATTTCATGCTTTTGTAATGTATGTGGTCACACTGACTTACTAAGTAGATTGTAACACTTCCAACAATAGTATATTATTGGCTAAGCTATAAAAATATAAAATATGTGATAGGTGTACATTTAAAAAAATTGCGCTAACTCCCTCCTCAGGGATCTGTTTGTCACTTTCATCACAGAATTCATGTTTCAAGTTTTAAAGCGGTTCCATATTTAACAATGTAAGGTCAAAGTAAAGGCAAGGAAGGATCGGCACCACTTTGAGAATGAAATATCACTGTCAGAAAAGGGAATGGAAGACATGGAGAATGGGGAGTGATAACTTCCCAAGATGACAGGTGACCTGCTATATGTTGATAGAAAAGGGTTGTGCAACATTTTAACAAGCCTTTAAATAGCCTAAACTTTTCAAAATACTGGTTGACCCGTCCATAACACAAACACGTCGATAATCAAGAGATACTAATAACTGACCAAACTGAATTGGTTCGAGACCTTTTGGACCCATTGCCATAATCATACGGCCTTTATGGGCTTCAACTATCATAGTTACTGGACTAGAGAGCCATTCACCGTTCTCATTCACGACTTGACTAAATGGAACACTGACACTGTATGGTAAGTGTCCTGCAGCAAATTCATCAGCAGAGCGTAAGTCCACAACTAAAATTTTACTCTGGTACTCTATATGCTTTACTTTGTCACCTTTTAGACGTTTTCTAGTATCTTTTGACTCCGATTTCGGATTACTTGAATCACGCGATAACATTGGGTACATATCAGCTTGTCGAACTAACTGCGAAATTCTTACTAAGTCACGTGGTGAGATTCGTAGACACGTTTCAGACTTCAATTGAGCTAGCGGTAAAAACTCTTTTTCTGGTAAATTCATAAATTGCTCTTCCGCAGGTGCTTTCATACGATTCAGTGGATTATCTTCTTTTCTCAATGTGGCACTAGGTGGAGTGTGGTTAAAAAGTTTAATCGAATCTTTTATACAACGCTCAATGTCAATGCCCGGCATATCAGAGAATAATAGAATGCATTCGTTAAAACCGAAACACATAAGCTGCTCTCGAAACTGCTGTAGTATCGACACTCCTACACAGAGAGGAAGTAGGGAACTTCCTAACAACAACGTATCCCAAAGATAATAAATCTTTTGCAAGGGAAAGACGTGCGAGAACATGGTCAAAAACCAAGGTATTGCATACAACTCCGGACTAAATCCAATCTCGTTAAGATGGTTGAAAAGTTCCGGGTCGTGAAACGCTATAAGTTGTGAGAATACTGCCAGATACTCATGAATAACTTGTGAATTATCCTTCAGAAAGAAGTTATATAAATACTTAGGAACGAATGCTGATAAACAAGAGTAAGCTAATGCCTCACTGTTGAAATTTAACCAAATGAACGGCGCACAAAGAGAATCCAATCCTTGCCAATACACGAGATTTGGATGCGACACCACCCATGCTTTGAGAACAGATTTGAATTTCTGATGAGCCACTGGCGAAGATAACAAATGACTGTACTGATGACAACGTGGTATATCTACCTCAATCTGCCGATCCGTCATTGTTAACGATTCTTTATCGATTCTTTCGTATCTTTCATAAATATCACCTGTGACATTCAAAAGAGCAGCCCATATTTTCGCTCGCAGAAAAGGCGGAATGTCAATTCTGGCTTCTTTTATTATACGATCCCTAGTGAATGGATACCCTTCTAGTAAGCGTTCGAATAGGATAATCCTATGAAACTGATACTCCACATCTTTCTCGCGTATTACCAAAGGTAACTTCGCTGTCTCCGATAAATTGACTGGATACAAGTCATCTTCCACGATAAGTGGGTAGTACGCAGTCGTGTCGATGTGCTCTAAACGTTCGCGTAATTGGTTCAAATTAATCGAAATAGTCGTATCGTTGAAAGTAAGAGATTCATCTTTCTCGACACCAAATTCTTCTCCGTTGTTTAACATAACAGTAGGTAACGTGAGAGCAGGAGGTTTTGCGTTGATCAGGCTGTGTCTCTTCAACTCAGTAAACACATCACCACCAGTTAATCCCCACAAATGATAAACTTCATTTATCGGCCTACCAGCAAGATGGTCCTCCTCTTTATCCATGTTCATATCTAATAGCAACTTGTTGTAATCGGGGAGTTTCAACTGAGCTGACCGGCACACGGCAGGAAATTGGAAACACATGTTCAAGTAGTGTGATCGCGGGTCGTAAACACTTTTTATAAAATCATGGCTAAACAAATCGTGCATAGATGGTCGAGACCTTGGCTCGATTTTTAAACATGCTCTCAAGAATGAATGAAACGTTTTGTCCATTTCTTTATATTTGTTACCTGCATGACTAATTTTCATTATCTCCTCCAGTGCATGTGTATTGTCTTTCATAGAAACCAGGTTCATTAGTACCAATGAAATCTTCTCCACTGACTTTCTATGCTTACCCCATAATTTTCCTTCCAAGAAGCAGTCCAGGAGTACCATACCAAGTGACCAAACATCAACACTAGCTTTGGAACGGCCATAATCAGAGCAGTATCCCATACCAGAAAGTAATATTTCTGGAGCCATGTAACAAATATCACCAATAGGAAACATAACATCCTCATTATATTCAGTGATGTAATATAAACCGTATTTAGACAACTTGACTCGATTACTAGCATCAAGTAATATGTTCCTAATGGAAAGGTTGCGATGAACATAACCGTGATAATGAAGAAAATCGAGACCAATCATAATATCATGTGCTAGTTTTTGAATATCAAACACATTTCCCAATCTCCCTGCATCCACCAATGAGGTAAGATTTTGCGTGTAGTGTTCTGAAACAACTACTAATCTTTCGTGTTTTCCTCGAACAATATCAATATATTGGCATAGATTATTGTGCGTGAGTAACTTGAGTTTCTGGAAACGTCCAAATATTTTAATGGAATTGGGTGTAACTGGCAAACCATTGGTTCCACATGTATCTGTTGGATGAGCAGACGCGAAAAATGTAAACAGCCCAATTTGTGATTGCCCTAGTGGGGGTGCCATCTTGTTTTTAATTACTAAAATACATTTCAAAATAAAATAATATAATACAACTATGTTTACTGATAACATTAAAAATGGGACAAGAGTCGAAGGGGTAACAACAACACATGGTGCAATAAAAGGTAAAATGTCCAAAATGAGGTCAGGTGTAACTAAACTTAATAAAGTCATTTAATTGAAGTAAGAAACAACTTTTACAAATCACTGACGTGTAAGAAAATAAAAGACATGCGCACAAAACACATATTAGTGATAATGAACATGAACATTCAAACAACATACATTTAACTTTACACGATCTGTTAATCCTACAATGTACAATGCCTGGACAAACCTTCCTATTGTAAATTTCTTAATAGTAACTATAATTTTATGAAAGATCAGGGAGACTTATTAACTTTTACCAACATTAATTTTCCTTTTATTTCTAATTAGTAACACCCTAGAAAAAGCAATACAGCAAAGAAATGACTATAGATATGAATAATTTCCGGGGGCAGCAGGCATTATTAATAAACTAAGTAAAAATTATTTGGTAATTGTCAAAATAAAATCACACTTCAAGAGAATATTACTTTCTCTGATAATTCAGATAACCTTCCATTTCATTAACATTGAACAATAACATAATATCAGAAGCAAATAAAAAACCGAAATGTTATAAATAAAGTGGACACTACTTACACAGTCCAGGTTTTTCAATAAAAGAAAGGGAGTATACAGCACTGTAATTTTATCTTGATGCTGACACCAGCCTATAGTTCGAAGCAGTTTATAATCACAATATACATAACTGCTAGATTCAGTACATTATGGACAAATTTCTATATTTCAACACTCAAAAAGTACTTCTTTAACTCAGCTTATATATGTTAAAAGTGTAGGGTAACTGCTAGCTTTTTTTATAAAGCGTGTCTAGACCCACTCACATAAGGGAAAATGTTATACAAAGAAAATAAATTTTTAACAACAGAGTGGTATCCCAAGACTGGATATGTGGTGCACAAAAAACTCGAAGCATACTGAATGTACACACCCATAGTTCCAGAGTTTTTGCCACATGATTGCTTGAAAATATGCCTTTCTTTCAACATTTTGAAAAAATCATCAACTAAATAACTCCTGGATGTAAATTGAAGTCTTGTTAACTTAAATCCACGTAGATTCTTATTTCATTGAACAATATAATGTAATCCCCCCCTAGCCTGAATCTTTGGAATCCTTGTTTTACAAGCAAACAGTTTTGTTCAAAGACTTTAGTTCCTAGAACTTTACAAACATGTATTAATTATAATGAGGCCTATGCATAGTATCAAAGGACTGTCTTATGATTTGCGAAAAGTAGGTCAATTATCATGCATTTTGCGTGTTTTTGACGAATTACGCTAATTTTTGCGAGTTTTTGACGGAATTATCAGAATTACGCTAATCATTGCGTGTTTTTGACGGAATTACGCCAATTATTGGCAAATGAACACATTGCAATACCGGTATCAATAAACATGACATATGGATATAAAGTAGCTAACCTAGAATCACAGGGCAGGGTCGAGTAGAAAAGAAAAGGGCACTTTTGTGGTCACATGACCTGAAAATATGCCTCAAATTTAAACATTTTTAGCAAAAAAGGGCATTTTTCCTTCGCAATTAAGAGGGGAAGCGTCAGAAGGTCGGACTCTTTTGGGGGCTAGATTAGGGCCTGGGAAGTAAATGCGAAGAGGTTGCCCTCTTCACTGTGCCAGTAATGGGGCTTGAACTTTATAACCTCTGGGTCGTGAATCCACCTGGCTACCACTAGCATTGGGCAACAGCTCAACAAATTAATTAAAACTATATATAAACCTGATATGGTCATACGAATTGCATCAGTCAGATGTGAAATTAAATTTTCAAATGTTGAAAAGATTGAAGACAACAACACACCTCCTGGTATTTTTAAAATGCTTTTTTTAATCAATCAAAATTTCATTTCATATAAGAGGATAAAACCTCTTGAACAGATTGCTTAATGTACCTAAGAAATTTGCGGATCTGTAGCACAGTGATAGCCAGTCAAACTTGCAATCTAGATGTTGTGAGTTTGAGTCTTATCCACGGCACAGTGTGGAGGAGAGTGTTATCCAAGGCACAGTACGGAGGAGACCTCTTCACAAAGTCCATATCATGTTTATATATTTGCGTTTGCCACAAGTGATGCCTTTAATGCAATATTCGAATGTGCTCTTGTGGCACAGTATTGTGTCATGGATACGTTTGTAAAGCTCTTAGAGAGATGAAAGCTTAAAAAATGTTATTGGGATGAAATAGATGAAGATATATTGTTCATCATACATGAAAACATCAATGCGATGATACACTGCACTTAGAATCTTTGTATCTTTTGATTATTTCAACACATTACAGGTACAAAGAGTAGGGTAGTACAAATAGTTGTTCATACAGTTAGTCATATACATATGTTTATCATGTTTAACCATTTGTTCTTAAACATTATTACTAGTTACCACAGAGAACATGGAGAAGCATTTTTAAACATTAGTTGGTATTACAGTAGACTCCATTAGCCAGTATAAGAATGATGTTCAGTCAGCAAAAATGGCCAAACAGACCTGTTTGAAGTTATCTTTTTTGTGTCCCAACCAAGAAAACATTTAACATGCTCTGTTATTAATTAAACTAAACAAGTTGATGTTTGTTTTTATTGAGGAAGAAAAACATTGCTGTGTGATATTCATAACTACACGTTTAATGATCTGTTCAGTGGTTAATCAGAGGGTGAGGTCATGCAGAACCTAACGTGACATTTTTGTGGTGAGGTCTCCTGGAAAATACCTTAATTTTTTAGCAAAAAGAACGCTCTTCCCAAGAAATGAAAAATAACTGTATCAAAAAGCCTTTGAGCTTTGATATGAGGGCCTTTGAACTTTGAGCTTGATATGAGGGCCTACACTTGTTAATTAGCTACTATAGGGATCTGGTTCAGATCGAAAGAGTTGTTGTTCTTGATGTTGTTGATGTTTTTGTTGTTGTTGTTGTTGTCATATATCTTAATCCTTTAATGCATAAACATACCTTCATTCATATCAAGATTTATGTTTTAAGAATACAGGGAACCATTTCATAGCTATTACACTTTGGGGAAGTTGGAGTTGTTGAAAGGCATAAAAATATTGCTTCGTAAAAGATTTTACCTACTATTTTCCTGAAAATCCCCTATATTTCTATATATTTTTAAACATTCACAATTTTACTAAGGAAAATTAAAATGTTTGACTAACAGATCAGGAAAAGATAATCATACACTAAACAGGGCAGTCATATTGAGTACAACTGTCTTTACAAAACATTGTTGATTTGTAGAAAAATACCAAGCATTGTTTAAATAACTATGATCTATCTCATTAGCATAACACAACTTTATTTTGATAATAAAACTATTTAAAAGATAATAAACAAATTTAAAAAAATCCCTTTAACTAAAATATCTATACAACTCCACTTCAAATATTTTTAAATATCAATACTGTTTTACTTTCAAATTTTTTAAATAAATCTACCTAGTTTAGAAGTATAAAGCTAACAATGTTTCACACACAAAAACAAAACCATAATACAGGAAAAATAATAGATCTTTCTTAAGGTGAAGTTTTATTATACAGTCAAGCCTGAAACTATTCACATAATATATTGAGACAAAGCACCAAAATAACCAAAAATTCCACAAGTGCTGAGAAAGCTTCTCCATACATAATGAGGCCTGTAGTTAAAAAATTTCATTTTACTTTTTCAGACTTGAATGCATAGATCTTAGGTATTCTGGTAATGAATTCAACACGATCCTGCAGAATAGTGCCTCACTTACCTCAGAATTAAGCGAGATTAATTTCATTTTCCATGGTTTTTTATTAAAGGCCACCCACATTTTCCTTCCTTGGACACCACAGAAAGGACTAAGAACGAAAGTGGCCTAAAACTGCACAAGTCTCAAACATTTTGTGAATATAATAATCGCCATGAACATGAACACCACTGTAGATAGTTGGTTTTTATATACAGTACGGTTCTCTAAAAACTAATTAGTACCTTATTAAGAGTAATATTCTGTATATTGAGGGCACCTTTTTATTAAGCTTGATTGTAGCAGTTCATTTTTATCTACAAAGATACATCTGTGGGAAGCTTTGGAAAACACTATGAAGAATAACCATCTTAGAATTGGAATAGTGTTTTGGAAGAAATTCAGGAAAATACAAAATTTATTGTATTTTCCAATTTGATAAAATAATTACTGTATATATTAAAGAATCCAAGCTGTGAAATAACTTAGAAAAGTCTGTACAAAGAAGAGTAATTTCAGTAACACAGTCAAGAAATACTCTCCTCTCTAGTGGTTTCTGGTAGTTATTTCAAACCTTGGGAATCATATCATATCGAAATCTCATTTCATGTGGTGTTTGATAAGATCCTTATTAATGATATTGAAAATGTTCTTGACAGAATATTTTATAATGTTAAACTACCTCTCTATCTTGACAGCTTTTATAAAATTTATTTTATTTTATATATGGAAATAATTAACCCCCTGGGAAAAGCAAAACAGCAAAGAAATAAGTAATGATTTAATTAATTTCAGGGGGCACTATGCATTAAAGAGTTAACATTATTAAATACAGTGGCATCAACAAGAACAACCATGATCAGCTTAAGGAACTGTAGGTATGTAAGAATAAAAGCACTGTAATATCTTACATACATTCAGAATTAAGACCACATACACAATACATTTCAAAGCTCTTATCATAAGGAACGTACCAATTACTGTTGCTCTTATCATAAGGAACATACAAATTACTTTTGCTGATATTTATATACTACGACTAGGAGTAGTGCCAATGAAATTGTGTCCAATGATCCAACAGTGTATTGTTTTGATTAGTAGATAACTAAATAGACAATTTATGTTTCCTCGCACTGGATCTTGTTACTCTAGGAATAATGTTTTTATTAACTTTACCTAGTCTTTTCTTTATATATTTTCCCTGTTTACCACTTTTATCATTGCTATGGTCTTTATCAGCAATGACCTTTTCGTTCACTTCCTGACTATTGGGCTTTAGAGTTTCACTACTTTTGGAAGAAAGGTTACCAGTTGATTCACCTTCAATTTTGATCTTTTTTGTTGCATGTTGCATATCATTTTCATCGTTAGCAATATATTCTTTCCACCATGTTTCATTATAATTAAAATCCCATACACCACCGGATGCAGTTCTATTAAACCGGATAAAATAAGCATCTTTTGTTTGCAAAATTCTATCTTCTTCTTCAAAATCTTCTTCTTCTAAATCAACATTGAAGTGAATGGGATGTCCACATAATTGTTTACAAGAATCGAAATAAGTTTTTGTGTCCAGCACATGAAGTTTCCACACCTGTTTAATTGCGTATGACGGCGAAAGATCCATTGAATGCCAATCTTGTGAAACTATTTTTAGTTCTATAAACTCAGTGTATGCTTTTAGGACAGCATTCATTAAAGTTTTTGACCAACCAAGTCTTCTGCGTATACGAGAGCAAAGGCTTCTTGCATATGTGAATTTTTTAACCTTTTCAACATTTATCATTCGGTTCTAAAAGATAGAAGAAGACATAATACAACTACAATCCTGGACATTAATTATTGCTCTTTTGGCATTTTATGCTGATTCGTGTGTTAGCACCTTTCCTTCTCATGCCCATTGCAGGGGATTTGGATTACGTGTTGGTGGGAAACCACGTAGGATTGCCCGTGCCACTGTGATTTATTGAAAAACAACCGTAATTGTCCTTATTTCACTGATCTACACGTGTTATGACATCACAAAGGCCAACAGTATATCAACGAGCAATTGTGAAACTTGATTTTTGAAATTTTGACAATATATTGTGTCCAGGATTGTAGAACTAGTACATCAAATTTTAAAAATTTCACTTGCAATCACAGTGATATCGCAATTATTACAATATTGTTTCATGTAGTGTTACTAAAGCTCCTTATTTATATAAACAAACAAATGTAAAAATGATAATTACCTTCAATAAAAAGAGTTCCATATCGCTCTTCTACACAGTTCTCTATTTTACTATAAATAATATTAAATTATATTTGATTATATCTACAAATACTTAATACTTTATGCTGATTTATTCTCAGAACTAAACATTGTATAATATCTAAAGATGAACTAAACGTTTACGTAAGTATTACAATCTGATCTCATTTTTGAAGTTGGAATAGCTCTATATATCACTTAAAATTTACAAATTTATAATTCTGTCCTCTCTCAGAGTACTGATTGACATTACAAGCATATACAATATGTCATATACTTGTAACATGTCAAGCCATACTATGGACAGAGGAGAGAAATATAAACGTGCAAAGTTTAAGTAATATGTTGGATTATTCCACTTTAATCAGCACAGGCCCATGGATGTAAAAGATTTTGAATGTGAGTGTGGGAAAATTTCAACAAAGTAACATACTCACAGACATTTCACATAAAATGGAATTTAACCTTTTTTATGTTCAATTCCTGGGAATTTTGATGACAGTTCTCCTGGAAAAAAATGGTTAAAATAAAAACAATTATTATAACAAGGGGAAGGGAGTAAAAGGACATGTCTACAGATTTAAGTCGCCTCTTCAAGGGAAATCAAAAATATTTTTTTGAATTTACTCATTTTTCAAAAATTGCCCCAAAATATGATATTATAAAATACAGACATGTTATATATCATTTTGTTGCAAATTTGATGTAGATTCAGAATCACATTAGAAACATGGGTTGAAAATACACCAGTTATGAGATAATATATAAAATATGATGGTAAGACAGTCCATTTTGACTGTAATATTGATGTACAAGCTCTGTATTATTTAAACATTTTGCCTAATTTATGATTTTGTTAAACATAGCTGTATTTTAATATATATATTATTAGTTATTTAAAATATTTTCTTATAAGAAAATTGTAGGACGTTCATAAACAATATTTCCAGTGTCATGCACCACCAGATTTGTTTAGTGAAAATACATAGAAAACATTTAGGTGATCCATTAGTTTCTGAATAAAAAAGTAGTCTTTACATAACAAACGAAGTCATTGCATTGCAGAAAAGAATGATCATGGTATAAATAGAATGTTTGTGAAATAGAATACCACAGGATGTTTAGAGTACAGTTCTTTTTGTGACAGTCAGCTGCTCATAACAGTGCTTTTTCTTATTAAGTGAAGTACAGAGTAATTAGTAAAATAAAGATTAGTTGAAAATATTATTTGTGTTTATTCTTAGAGATATGCTGCCAACTTGGTATGGTGCTGCAATTAGTTTGTTTAACTGTACGGGATGTCAAACAATAACAACAACACAAGGTTTGAGGTGCATGTGTACTGAAATGCTGTCCACTGGTACTGTAAAATAACACACAATTACCCGTTAAAGGTGGCAAACCAGTATAACTAGAAGGTGACATAGTATTAAGGCACGACCAACAACAGTCGCACATAGTGGTCAACAACAACCACATATAAACTCATGGTCAACAACAACCA
>JANTOQ010426349.1:0-11720 GCA_027564595.1 Bythotiara depressa
GGGGGGGGGGGGGGGGGGGGGGGGGGGGGGGTAGTAGTTTTCAAAGGGAAACAATTGTTTGTTTATATTGTTTAACATCCGCTATAATCTCAACCCCTAGTCCCCTGTGGGAACAGTGTCCATTCGGTCAACGATTGCAATGTCTTTGTACTTTTTCTGCATGTATATTCCATTGTGCTAATTATAAGATCGTTAGCCATGCTGGGAAGGGGGAGGGGAAAGGAACAATAATTATTATTTTTTAATTCGTAATTCTATCAAGAAGGTAAACTGTTTGTCGCAACAACCTTCGTCACGGTGGTCATAAACGATGAAGTGATGACGCAGTTTGTGGTTCTTTTTAGTTTTTTGTGGATTGGGATACTGACTGGTATATCGAGGCTGGGTGTGTTATTTTTTTGTCTAAATGTTGGGTTTCTTTTAATACAATGCACGAGGTATGAAAACATTATCTTGTATTATTTGGGGATTTTTTAGAGTGCACTGGTGTGTAATCTGGTCACGTGGTTCCTTGTGATTTTACAAGTTTTTCCCACTGTTGTAGTTTATGCGCAGCCATTTTGATGAATCAATTGAAAGTTACTTTCTCCGTTCAATGTTCAGTAAACCGTAACTTCTTACAGAAAACTTAACCCTTTAATGCATATTGTCCCCCGGGATGGAATCAAATCATTAGTCATTTATTTGCTATTTTGCCTTTTCCAGGGGGTTTGGAAATATAATGTAAAATAAATTTGGTAAAACTGATAAAATCACCTTGTTCCACATAAAGTTAGAAACGTTTCCAATAGGAAGTTTAATATAATCAGGCATTTTTAAAACGGGAAGGTCCTCAAAAGGAGGAAAGGCAGTGTGAACGAATTTGGTTATTAGATCTGTCCTAATAGGCGGTTATTCACTTGTTATCTTTCCTGCCGATTTGATCAACAGCATCGCGAAAATTCCTGTTGAACTGCACGTTTCATTTCTCTCAACTCGAAATCGTTTTTATTCTGTCCCAACGGATTTTTATTACGGTTAGAAAACCGCGACAAAATACGTTATCATATAAGAATTTAAACTCGAGATAAATTTGGGATCGGTCCTAATAGGCGGTTATTCTCTTGTTATCTTTTCCGCCGATTTGATCAACAACATCGCGAAAATTCTTGTTGAACTGCACGTTCATCCGCGACAACGGTTCGGATTAAATTGCGTAATATTTGGTCAACTGTGTTGATGGCTAATTGATCTTAGTGCCGATTTGAAATAAGTGGAAGCAAACCACCCATAATATATAAAGTGGCTTTAAATACAGATCTCCATCCCAGATACTTTCGTAAACGCGCTCGTTGTATTGATTGACATTCTCGTTGTATTGCTAATATTCACCATTGCAGTAGTTTTAGAAATAACGATGTTTTGTCACTCAGAAGACATTACATTTACAATGCAATTTCCTATGCAGTATATAATGTCTTCTGAGTGACAAATTGTTATTATTTCTGAAACCATTGCAGTGATGAATATTGTGAAGTAGTAATCGATTTTAATGTATGACACGAAACAAAAAAGTAGTATTATATTACATGTTTCATGTTCTTGTCAAGAGAAACTTGTTGTAACCACTTAGTTGAATTTATTGCGCAATATAAAGTATCAACCATTTGCTGACTCAAGGCCCTAACAGTTTATCTAAACACTTAAAAGTTATGCAATTTAACCATTAGTATCATTTTTACAGGGGGTAAATTAATGGAAATATAACGTTAAACAAATTTGGTAAAAACTGATAAGACCCCTGGTTCCTTACAAAATTATAAAGGTTTCCAATGTGAAGTTTAATTATAGCTAGGGGGTATGCTTATGGAAATTTTATTTGATTCTAAAATCTCCAGTTCGAGGGACCATGAAAGAGTTTGCTTTAAAACTTCCGTGACACAAACAAACCATATGACACTTTAACCTACCACAAACCATATGACACTTTAACCTACCACATTGTTTAATGGTTTACGTTAAAATATAGGAACGTCACGTTATATGTAAATTTCAAGGCATGTAAAGTGACCCATTAACGGATGCACAATATAATTCCCGTATATACGATTAACTTTTAATTGAATACCTTGATAAGGTGATGTAGAACATATCTTACCTTTAATCATAACAATTTAATCATTGACCCCCAGGAAAAAGCAAAGTAACTAAGAAATAAGTATAGATTTGATGCATTAAGGGGGTAAATAGACACAAATTGAGAACAATGCTTTGGAAAATGTAGTGGCGCTGAGAGCAATGTTACTCATGTTTCCAACCTCGTGCCCAGGGCCTTTTTTCCTTTTTTGAAATAACTGAAATACCTATTTCTTCCGCCGTTCCCTCATATCAAAAAAAAAATAGAGTATCTGCGTCGTATATTATATCAGTATATTATATATTATATAAGACATTATATATTATATGTTATTTATCTGCGTCACAGGCGATGGCAGTAATGCGAATTTGAAAAGTTCTCCTCTGAGCTCAAAGCTTTTCTTCCAATTCTTTCAGCCCTAAGAACATTTGTGGAGGAGAGTGTTGTTTGTAAAATCAATGAAAATTGAACGGAGAAAAACCTTTGATCTTCCATCGGAATGAAATGTGGCACCTACGCTAAGAAAATCAATATATTTGTGAGGTAATAACTGAAATTTTTGCAGCCGCAGGAGGTAATAACCGAATGTTTTATAGGCGCAGAAGTGAGTAACGTAACGTGTATTAGGCGTTATTATAAGTGCTAATACATCTTTCACTTGCCATATACACCTCCGTCACTTTTTTTTATTTTAAAGAGTTTTATTATAGCTTTCTACGGTTAATCAGGGGGGGTTGGGGGGGGGGGGGTTGCCAAGAGTAGTAATATCCGATTTGTGATGATTCAGCGAAATACTTTGAACTAGTAAAGGAATTGCTCCATTATGTAGCGATTGTCTGTTTGTTAATAAGAGAATAGCTGAAGTGATCCTTGGTTCATACTTGAGATGATAGCTTGAGATAAAAAGAAAAACAGGTTTATATTGGGTTATTTCACGTCATATTTTTTTAAAGTAAATCTGAAAATTAAATTTAGATGAAAATAAATTGCAAATATATTTGCCAACGTAAGCTTTTTTCCCTTTTTTGCATTTGGATACTAGCTGCTGGTGTCGTTTGCATGCTACGAGGATTGTTCAAAATATCAAAACAAAACGAAAAACATGTTGTTATGTCAATTTCCTTCCGTCAACTCGTTGATGACATTCTTACAAAATGACATTTCCTGTCTCCGTATAACATTTTTACTATTACGCCAATCCTCTTGTTAATGTAACGATATGAGCCAAATAGACTGATCGTAAAAGAAACCGCACAATGTTGAAATATATAAGTTATTACCGAGTTTTGATCACGATGAAAATCAATTAATTTCTCAATGATATCGTTTTTTAATCAGGAGCGAACGGGATCAGTTTCATGTAATTTCTCGTTGCTAGTTTGCAAATTAAAAATTGTGCACTGACAAACATTCTTTCATCGTGCGTGATAAAAATCAATGACGTAAATATTAAGTGATAATATTTTTAACAATTCTGAGAAGTTTTACGGTTGAAATAGCAAAGAGAACGTTTAAAATAAAATGAATCTAGATAATATGATAAAGAACTTGTTTTGCTGGATGAGAGTGAAGCTAAAAGAAATACAATTCAAACGGTAGGGTATATAGATTATAAAATGTTTATCATAAAACGGAACGGGAAACCCGACAAGTTTGTTTAGACTGCTTTCCACTGTTTTATAGATTGCCATTTTATTTGTCATTAATAAATCTTTGGTACTTTAGTGCTGAAGTAACCGTGATCCTACAGCACGGTTGCAGAGGGACAAGTGTGCCTCGCTTGCCTCAGAATGGGACGGAATGGGAGTTTGAGAGGTCCTGGAATGGAAAATCAATGATTTAAGAACACTTTCCTTTGTTTTTGATGAAAATACACTGGCAAGTGTGACTGTACCGAGTTTCCCGTTAACACCTATTCCCCATTCTGAGTTTTGGACGCTCTTACGAATAGGGAGGAGATAAAATCGCAAAAGTCTCATTTATTTTGTGCAGAATTGCAGATGTGTCAATCTAAATAAGAGAAGCGGGGAGATGTAAAATAATATTTTATTGATCGCATGAACGATTATTTAATTATTTCTTGTTTCATTTGAGACAAATCAGGGGCTTATGTACATGTTATACAGCTAGCGAACGTCGATTCTATAAAGTAAGCGAGGAAAGGCCAGTTCACCATACCATGTATCGCTTTTTTTCTGCACTTGTAAACAAATACGCCCCCAGGAAATATGAGCGGAAAGCAGGGCGGAAATGTTGTGTCGCGCGTGCCTAATAAAATGGAAGGCAATTCTACGCTGTCTTTGTGTTCCATTCTATTTCATGATCTGTTGAGTATGTTATTGATGATTTTGATTCGTGGAAGTTAGAAATTATTAAATCAATTTCGCGTTTTGCACTTTTGCTTGAAATTCTGACAGATTGTATTTTAAGAGTAAGAAAGTAAAAAGTGGACATGAATTAACTCGATACTCATTTCTTTGCTGTTTTGTGTTTACCAGGGGGTTAATGTTTATAAATAAAAGGGAAAATAAAGTTGTTATAAGACCCCCCGGTTTTCATAATAAGTCTTTTAAAATAAGCATGAGTTATATCCAGGTATTAAAGTGTTATAGTAAAGTAAAGCAAATGAGATTTACGGTAAAGCAAGTGAGATTTACGATATCACGACACAGATACTGAAATAATAATTGTCTTGGCCGCTAAAGGAATGTACTGATAAAAATTGCACAGGAAATTATCATAATGCTCTACGAAGTCAAAGCAATGCATTTAGAATCTTAGAAAGTCAATTTTATACTCTAGGTAAATTTTTCTTTGTCTCCAGACCTCTTTTTGGTGCAATGCATTATATTCAATCATCAGTAACAAACATTCGTTAGCTTCGTTGTCTTCATATTAACTTTGCGAAACGTTTTTATTAAAAAAATGTATAAATGAATAAATAAATAAACGTATAAACTAATAAACAATTAAAAACAATCAAATTATTACCCATTCATTGGCTATTTTGCTTTTTCTAGGGAGTTAAAGTATTGGAAATATAATGTCAAATTATTTTAGTAAAAGCTGATAAGACCCCCTTGTTCTTCATAAAATGATAAAGATTTCCAATGGGGGCGTTTAATATAACCAGGAAGTAAAGGGTCATGAAGTTTCACTTAATACAAACGACAATCATTTATCCAAACTTTTATTGCAGAAGTAAAAACACGATTGCTCGCAGCAACGTTTTATTATTTTTTTCCAATTTTTCGCGCAATACTCGCAACGTTGCTACGTTTTTCTTCTTTCAAGGCGCTTTTTCCCGCGCGGGCGGAGCGAACTTTTTTGCGCATGCTCAAATTGCTTTTGCGAGACCGTCCGCCGTTGAAGTTGAGAATTTTCAACTTTTTCCGCTCGTGCGCTCCGTCCGCGCGGGCAAAAGCGCAGCAATGGAAATCGGCCTTTAGCGACTGCGTCGTGTATCGTCAGCCGGTGTAGGTAATTATGATATGTGATAAAATTGAAATTTGCGTCATAATGTTGTCAACATATGACCGTCACGTCGTCGTTATAAGTAGCTGAAGAAATCTCTACTGGCAGATTATTATTTTCACTACACGTTGTTTTATAAGAACAATATAAGAACGGAAAGATCAAAAGTGTAAAAAATAAAAACAATTTAAGAACATGCGGATAAATTCGGATTTAAAATAATGCAAGGATCTTTTTAAAAATACGTCCGAATTGTTTTGTTTTTTTAATTACGCTGGTTTAAAATCGTTCAAATCTAATCTGTTGGAACTGTGATTATTAACGGATAACAAAGAATAATGTTGTACATACATGACGATAAATAAGAATGTCTAGGATCAATGCTAGTATGGCTAAGAACATGTTAAGAACACTTTTAGCCTCAAAATTGGGATTTTTAAAGAACAGTCATTCTTATGTCTAAGATCAATTGGACATGTTCTTATATAAAAAACAAGTAAAAAAGCAGTTGAAACTTTCCGCAGACAATTTTTTAAAATCTGTTTTTGGCAAAATATTTTTTAAGTGGAATATTGATCGTCTAGCTTCGTTCCCAGAAAGGAAAAAAGTGCGATCTACACACGTTGTTCTTGCCAGGGGGCAGATTAACTTTGTTCTTACCAGGGGGTAGATTAACTTTGTAAAGAAAAAAAGAAGGGTTTATTTAGAACAAAGATCAGAATCAAATTCTGTTTTATGCATTTATGAGCTACATTAAATTGGACATCGACGGAAACTACATTTGTTATTCTTGACCATCACGAATAACAATTTGCTTCTTGTTAGCTAGACGTTTTTGTTTATTTACCGTAGTCTAGACATCTCCAGATTTCCGATTAGCTTTTTTGTAATATTATGATTGACGTGACGAATGACACGAAAACACGTGACACGAAGACGCGTGTTAAAGCAAATGCTGTAGGTGCATTTTTTAATACGTCTCTTTCGTTGATTACGTTAAACCAGTTACTCCTGGAACACCTCCAGCCTATTGCAAATTTCCTAATAGTAATCCTTATAATTTTATGAAAGATCAGGGGGACTTAACAACTATTACCAACATTATTTATTTTTTATTTCTAATTATTAACAACAAAACAGCAAATAAACATAATTTCCGGGGACATCAGGCATTGTACGTTTAATCCTAGAATTTCTCGAAATGTTATTGTTCAATTTGCCATGTAACAGGTACCATGTTTATCTCTACACAAGCCTTTTATATTTCTCACGAATATCATTAACATTTCCCCTATAATCCTCTTTGTTTTGTATCGCCTCTTGTAAAGTTAGTGTTGATGGTAACATAACCATCGCTTAGAAAGCTCCAACCTCTCAAAACTTGTAAAGGTGTTATCCTTCTTTCATTCCATCATCAAAATACTCTCTCCTCCACATATGTTTCCATGTCATGAAAATGAAAGGCACTGTCACAGCGTTGAGCTGGATTTTTACTAAATGCAAGCATTTGTCCAAGTTTGCTATTTATAAAAAGTTAAAAATTTAAAAATGTGCAAATTCCTATCCAAGGGAATGTTCATAAAAACAACATTACAACAACGGCGTGTTATTTCTTCAACGTTGTCAGGGAGACCATGATGTGAACACTGGGTAGAAGTTTCAGTAAGTGGAAATCAGGCTTTAGTGCATGTTGGCTAGAGGACATGTTGACTCAACATTACATTACATCAATAGGCAACAAAGTACGTAAAAGCAGATCATCTGTTTGGCTTTATCTATATCTACAAGCCAAACCAATTTACGTAAATCTTTTGAATGGTGGAAGAAATGAAACTAATTGTAGGACGTAAAGTATCCATTTATGCTAATCCAATGCAAATCTTTAATCAAAGTGTTTTTGTTTATTCATTGTTTATTTTATTGTCTTATTTATTTTATCTTTCAACTAGTTTAGCGTGCTTATCTAAACATTACTGATGAACTTTGTATATAAAAGTTACTTATTTACTAAAACGCCAGTTAGTGGTGGTCGTACTTACAATAATTAAAAATTTAAATACACACTTTATACACATAAAATTACTTAGCAATGTACAAATTGTTTTAAATATTTGTCTCTAATTTTTTAAATTATTATTTGTATATTTATTCCCTTATTTATTCGTTTATTTATTTTTTGCTTTTTCACTTAAAGAAATGATTTCAAATATTAGTGTTGGTAGAGTCAATCGCATGAATGTAACGGTTTCTTCATGTAAAATATTCCAGGTAGCTTCTTTAACCTTTAAAATCTAGGGACAATGAAAGTAGTCGCCTCTAATTACCAGGTAGTCCTTTCCCGTAGTTCTTTGTTCTTTGCATAACATCGTTCACTCGACTTGAAAAATAGATTGAACAAATCCTACTTGGCTTAGCCATTGTCAAAATCTATCTAAATAATATTCTACAAGTGATGGGGAAAATATTCAAAAATATTCAAAGATATATTATAAAGAGACGAAATGATTTCAGTCTACCAACGGCTTTAGAGTTTGATACTTTGGGACTAGAGTCGCCGTGGTTGTTCAGGTATTGTTTCATTTGTGACGTCCTGAAATCCACAGGTCAGTGGAGCGAGAACAGTTTCTGCGCCTAAATCCAAAATGTCCGCTACATTATGACGACGTGCTATTAATTGAAAGTTATGTACTCTTCAAGTGTGTTTATAAGCTTCTGTTAAAAACCAATTTCTGTCATTATGAACTGTTTTTCATGTGCAGTAGAAATAAATAAAAAGATATAATGTAATAAAATAAATAAATAAATAATTAAACAAACAAATAAACGAATTTATTATTTTTCTGTTTTGACAAGTAACAAGTTTGTTTATGAAATGCAATATAATTTAGAGTATCGGGCAACCTCGTTACCGGTGCCTTTTCCTTTCTTTGATATAGCTACTAACGGCGTCCTTATATCGAAAAGGGAAAAAGAAACGGTAAGAAATTTGTGTCCCGATCATGACACATCGTGTTTCCTTTCCAAAAAAATGTTTACATATGGTTCAAGGGAAACAACAAGAAACAAAAATGAGACATAAGCAATAAAAGATCCCGAAGAATAACGAGAGGAGGAGAGTCATGGCGAGTTATATAGAGAGGAGGAGAGTCATGACGAGTTATAGTGTTGCACACAGAGAAAGTATTACTGTCACCCTATAATTTATTAGCTTTTTCTTTATACAAAACACATATCTTATTCGAAGCTATATGTAACGTTTACAGATATTGTGGAAGATGATAGAAGCTGAGGATAAAAGGTTTAATTGGATTTGCTTATCTCTATACCACGTATTAACTAAATATGGTAAAATACTACCTACCTGGAAGATTTTGGTGTTGGTCAGTCCAATATTGGATCTCATTTATTTAATGCATAGTGTCCCCGGAAATGAAAGAAATCATTGCCCATTTCTTTGTCATTATTGCTTTTTTCAGGGGGTTAATTGTTGTAAAGATAAGAGAAAATAAATTTGGTAAAAGCTTATATGACTCCCTGGACTCTCATACAATTATAAAGGTTTTCTATCAATATTTTTCTATATCCAGGGGGTATATCCATGCGTTAAATAGTTACACATTGGGCTACGTTTAGAGAGATACTTTTCTCATCACCAGGCATGAGATTATTGAAAAATCTCGTTTCTATACGAATAAAAATATCTCGTTTCTATACGAATAAAGGAGGCTTGTCATTTAATTACTTCACACCTCCACTGAAAAAGTTTTGCGGATGTAAAAGTGACAGTATTATGATGAGAGAAGTATTGCAACGTTTAAATCATTCAGGTCCTTGAAACGATAAATATATTATTATGTGTACTTATCTGTCTGTCTGTTTGTTTGTATTTATTTATTTGTTTGCGTGTTGTTTACGTATTGATTTCCAATCAATAAATAAAGTTTTGAAGCTATGAATATTACGAGTTATAATCCAATCATTGGTAGAGTTCAGAAGACAGCAGTCATAGGTTATGTTTATGAATTTGTTTATGCTAAGAGTGACGCCACTAATGTGCGAATGTGCTCGTGTGGTGCAGTCACGTTTTACGCGAGTGTTTGTGAAGCCCTCAGAGCACAACGCTTAAGTAAAATAAATAAACAAAAAAAATTAAAGAAAAGAAAAGAAAAGAAAATTATAAAACGTAATCCAGCAGCAAAAGTTTAGAAAAACTTTGAAAATAAATTTTAAAATGTTTTAATCAGTAGCAAGCAAAGAAAACGTATTTTAAATGGAAAACAGTGCGCACAATGTTGGTTGGAAGTTATGCTCGTTCCGTGCAATGCCCAATAAAATACAATATTTTGCTAATGAAATGGTTGAATGAGTAGTCACTTGACAATCCAAAATAAAGAACTTCTTAATGTATTACAGTCTAGGTCCGTAAAATCTAAAGATGGGATGCAGGCTTTACTAATTGTTAAGTAGTTAGATAAAAAAACGTAACTAAGTTGTTGATTTCGGCACAAAAAAACTTTCCAGGTTTGTCGATCCAATGTTCATGATATCGGTTAGCTCTCCTTCGCACATATTCCACCACATGTTCAACGTCAGAGTAAATAAAATAAGAAATCCTTAATATTACTTTCATATCAGCACAAGTTTAAGCTCTATTTACACATATGGCTCATTATCGTTTATTAGCTTCATGTGATTAGGGATGAAGATCACATAGTGGAATGCATAAGAAAGACATAAAGATTTTGTGTGAAAGAAAAACCGCTAAAGTATGTTTAAGAAGGATTTAGCATTATTAATTTTGTTTTTGTTTTTCAGGGGGTAATCTTCAAATGAATATCATTTTTTTTCAAAGCAATCAGTTTACTTTATTTTTACTCGCCGGGGAAGAGCATATCTTGACGCCGAGCGAACCGCACGTATGTCCAGAAAGAGAGGAAATAATTGAAGAAGAAAGAAAATATGAGATAGATTATTGAAGAAAGTGTTAGAAAGGAATTTGATGGTGTTAGTTATGTTCACAGTTTTTTGCTATTGCAAAAATTGAAACTCGTTTTTCTCAACTTTCTTAAAATTTATTAGTGTTACTTTGCTCAGTTGTTTGAAAGACTGTTTGGGAAACATTTGTGGATTTCGTTGTTTTTCTCTTCTCTAATGGATACCTCTACACGACGTCGGAAAGCTGTTGTCATTCTAATTAATGATCGAAAGAGGTATATTATTTTTTAATTTTCGTGTTGCGTGCTTATCAAACGTTTTCCGGTTTCTGTATTTGTTTGGTAGTAATAACTAGTTTGGCTATCAAGCAAATATGTAACATAAGAATGATAAATCATGGGTTAAAGAGGGCGCAAATTTGATCAGAATTGCATAATTAGTATAAATGAAAATAATTATATATAGGTTTTCTCGTATATTTATAATAATTAAGCAGCTGCATAAAGTAAACAATTTTTTTTTTACTCTTAATTAAATGGTTAATTCTTAATTATTTTTATTGCAAACTTGGCTCAAGAAAACCCTGCGGAAATGAAAAACATCAGAGTTTGTAAATACTCAGTGAATATATTTCCAGGGCTTATCCATTTACAATAAAATGGCTCTTCATCCCAATAAAAAACTAGTAAAAAACAATAAAAAATTTACTGCATGAGTAGGGAGTTACCATTCGGGCGATAGTTGAGTATCTCCCCACTCATGCAGTTAGCTAGATAAATTTAGTGTAAAATGGTAGTTTAAAAAAAATAAATAATAAAAATCATGGTCAAACAACGTCCTGGCAACGTTGAAAACGTTTCAGACGTTGTTGCAACGTCGTGTGACCATGATGTGCCCACTTGGTAACGCTCTTACTGAGTAAAAACAACTAAATAGACAGATTTTTATTCAATCATTCATCCTCGTTGGAGCTAAATGTCTGGAACTTGTTAGTTTCTTTATGTATCTTTGCATTTACTCGCTCAGATGGTTAAAATAAACATATAAAATTTATTTATTTATTTATTATTATCAAACATTGATAACGTTATAAATGACCAACATAGTCACCTAAAAAAATGACTATTTTATCCAATTGGTAAATCGCCTACAAATGTCTATTATAGTCATTTTATAATTAACAATTACAAGTTAT
>JANTOQ010426460.1:0-31100 GCA_027564595.1 Bythotiara depressa
TAAGTAAGTAAGTAAGTAAGTAAGTAAGTAAGTAAGTAAGTAAGTAAGTAAGTAAGTAAGTATATTTCGTCACATAACAGAAAAATATAATAAAAACAAAATAATTTAACAAACAAAATTAAATCATACAAAAAATATAGTAAGTAAATACATTAGTAAAAAATAACATCTTCATACTAGTGTGACAAGGGATATTAAACGGGTAAAAATATATAAGGTCCCTATTTCCATAACATCCCCCATATAAGGATATAAGTTATTGAAAGTAAAGACTACTAATCTATCATTATTACTGTCATGGTTAAAAATAAAAATAGACATTGTTTTCCTTACTGTGTAGATTCTAAAGTTATTTGTACTATTTGACAATTTTATGTTCCCGCTAAGACTATTCCATATTTGAGAGCCTATATAAGAAAGATAACGCTGTCCTATTTTCCGTAATCTATTAGGTTTATTGAGCAGCTGTATTCCTCTCCTAGTACAGTAATTGCTGTTTTTTAAGGAAAAATATCAGACTTATATAGGAGACAAATTATTGCAAAATTTATATGCACTCAGACAGACAAGCGCACTGAGTAAATATTTCAGTTGTTGGCAACCAGTTTATGACTTTAAATTCCTTTGCTCCAACGCGACTTCTATTTCGTAATGAAAGTCAAAAACGAATGCATTTGTTTTGTGCAACTTGTAGTTTTTTACAAATTTATTTATTTAAATTTGGATACCATGCTGAACAGACATAAACAAAATGCGGTTGAATGAGAGCATTATAGAGAGTTCTACGCAGTCTTAGATCTAAGAAATATTATTTTCTGTAAAGGAACTTCAATCTACCGTTGATTTTACCTAATACCTTAGCAGCCATAGACTCACTAGAGAGACAGTCATCTAATATACATCATAAATATATTACATTTGTATACTATTTAATTTTAATATAATTTCGTCTAATCCTTTTAGTCTCTTCTTTGTTCCAAAAACAATACATTTTTTTATCTTCACCAAAGTGAAAACTTAATTTACGTTTCCACGAATCAATCAATTTTTATTTAAGTTCGTTTCAATTGACATTAGGTCTTTATGAGAAAAGACAAGACCAGAACCATCAGCGTAAAGAAGAAGGTTACAGTTTAGTGCTTGTAAGAGAAATAATTGTAAGATATTATAGTTATCAAGGTAATTTTGAGTTTGCTCGTGTATTACTTTTTCAAATATTTCAGATACTAATGGAAGAAGTGATATCAGTCTATAATTTTAAGTTTCCAAACTGGATTGTTTTTTATATAAAGGTTTAAGTTTTTCAATTTTATATTTGTTTCGAAAAGTTGACAATTTTATTGACAAATTACAAAGTTGAGTGATTGGTTCACACGGAACAGTAGCACCATCCTTAAGTAATTTTCCTGATATTGCCATCTTTGTTAAGACAAATTTTGGAATACTCACCATTTTTAGAGGGAACCCTAAAGACTTTAAACATTTCCACAAGTCCTTTGGCTTTGCTCTATTTTCGTTAAGTTTTTGTTTTGCAAAGTTTCGGGTTTTTTCTTTATTTTATCTTGTAATATATTTCGAGCAATTCGGTATTTTATATCATCCTCATGTAGGTTTATTTGTTTGAATTTCTTCAAATATTTATCTCTTATTTATCCCTTTAGTATTTCTTCATCAACCCATTCAGCAGTGTTGTTTCTTACACAGATTTCTTTAATTGGGGCTATTTCATCAACAACATTAGTTACTTTTTAAATAAAGTCATTATAAGCTTCATTAACCTTTTCAAATTATGGGTAGTTAGGAGATTGAGGTTTTGTATGTATATCTATTAATATTTCTTTTGTGTAGCGTTTTCTTTTAAGATCTTATTCTTAATTTTTTGTTGTTGTTCTTCAATCTTATCGTCACAAACTATTTCAATTTCTTCAAAATCTTCAAGGTAAAATGGAAGGAAGACCTTTGAAAGCTTCGCATTATAAACAAACATATGGTAGGGTATTTTCTTGGTTTTTAAAATTATATATTCTACATTAGTGAGATTAGAACACTTTTTATGTGTCCAATGCTGACAGTTCTTGCAGTTCTCCCAGAAAGTTCTCCCTACGACTTTACCCATCGGTTGGCGCAACAATATTTTCGTGACAATATTTAATATAATTTTTGATGTTTAAAACAAATGCACGTTTTTAGCTCAGTACCTATGAAAACTATGTAAGTTTGATGACATCACACGACATCACATGACATCACTCAAACCCTTAAAAAAATTATTATTTAAAACTATATAAAATCTATATATCACAGGAACGAAAGAAGATTTTTCATAAATTTAAAACGTGGTTTGACACAATTGTAGAATTCTTTCAAATTAAGCAGCTTCCAAAGAGACCACTCCTTTAACTATTGGAGTTTGGCATTTTATGCCAGCTTTCGTTCAAAAACAACAACAACAACAATTTTTGAAAATTGCAACTCTTCTTCACTGTTGGAAGTAGTATTTACTAATTCCTACTCAGATGTACTTTAACATATAAAATATATGTTAATAATATTTATTTACCACACTATATTATAATATATGGACTTTTTTCAACTTTGAAAAATGAAAAAAATGGCGTATCTTAGAACAAATATATCTTATTTATTTACATTCAGTTTGACATAGCCAGTCCAACTCCTCTTCTCCCACAATTATTCCGTCATCATTTTATAAAGTCAAACAGGAACCTTTGTAGCTGGAGTTAAGCCAAGAACAGCATATGATTACTAATTACTAATTATATTGTTGTTCTGCTTTTCCCAGACGGTTTAATTATTGGTATGAAAGGAAAAATGAATTTTATAAAGCTATAAATACCTCTGATTTATGTAGTTACAGATTAAACATATTGTCAGTCAGTATTCCTTTAATAATCAACATGATGTTATTAACATGAAAAGTGATCTTAACTTCACCGGACCTGCATATGTTACGTTTTATTTCTAAGCTTTGATTTAGAATGCATATGCACGGCACAGTGTGGAGGATGACCCCTTCACAAAATCCATAGGTTATGTTTATATGTTTGTATGCAGCACAAGTGATGCCTGTAATGCAATATCCGAATGGTCTCCAGTGACGTCACTGTATGCATCACAAGTGATGCCTGTAATGCAATATCCGAATGTGCTCCTGAAGTGCACTGTTAATGGGATACTGACTCTTTGTTTGGTCTGTACAGAAAAATACAAAGCCCGAGGTCCAGCTAACGGAGACCGTGCTTGCGTGGTTTTTGTGTTGGACAGGGGGCATTATTTTCTGTACAGAACAAACAAAGAGTTAGTATCCTGTTTATTACCTGGCAAAAAACAAGAAAATATTTTTTTATTTCGATTTTAATTAATTTCTCCCATATTTCTAATACTTATCATAAAAAACGTTCGAATCAAATCGAGTCGTGTGAATAAGAAATGATTCCAAATGATTTTTCGTCGTTTTGCTACAGGGAACAAGAGAACGTATATATTATTTTAAAAGCACTATAATTACGAATAACTGATCCGAGTACAAGAAAAAGAAGATACAAAGTGCATATCTGAATTGGAATCATTTTTACTTGACTTTATTGTATCTGCTATGCAGGTCATAAATATTTGGAACAACACGCCAATTTAACCAAAACGAATTCGCCACAAGTGGTGTTTAAGTGAATACCCATATAAACAACTTAGAAGTTAAACTTTTTCAGTTTACTTTTCCAGTTTACCAATTACTAGAAAGTAACGCTTCTCGGCCTAATGGCTAAGATTAAGTGTAGCTTTCTTTTTTTACACCTCTGATCCAATCATCATTTTGCTGGGGGGCACTTTTATTTTTTTGCTTTGTTTCTAGGCTTAGTGGTTATGACTAAGTGTGCATTGCACCTCTGGTACAATGGCCATTTTTCCAGTGAACATGTTGCGACCTATATACTGGGAGTTTCATGCTGGTAACAGGCGAACCGGAGAGGCATTTTATCCTTCTTCGGGAGTTGCACGCCTGTTGCACTTCCTTTCCATTAAACTCCCTGTTTACTCTACTGCAGGAGTGCGCTTGTCTACGGATTGGAAACCGGATGTCTTCCCCCCAAAAAAGTGACTTAATACTTTGGTAATGAAGTATATGTCGTTGTATAGCACAGGTCAGCAAGGGGGAGACTTCCTAGCTTCCTAATTGGTCCATTTTGATCCTTTATGAAGTCATAAAACAATGAAAACCGTAAAAAATATAAAATTTCCGTGGTGTTTCGTAAGAAAGCATGCGTATTTGCATTCCTATCAATTTTCCACTTAACAACTGGCGCCGTTCTTCATTTCTTGCATATTTGAGGAAAAGTGGCAAAACATAAATGTGCTCTAAAACCCCCATTTATTCCAAATATTTTGACATAGATTGTAGCTAGCTAGCTACATGGATAAATATGAAACATCGCAATGTTTACAGGAACGAGAACGGGAAGATGTGTTGTTTATTAAATAAAGAAGCTGGACACGCTTTGGAATGGCAGCTGATGGGCACCTACAATACGAATTAAAACTTGTTACGTTTTTATGACTGCTAACTAGTTGCCTAATGTGAGTTTTTCTGAATTGAATGTAGCTACGTTTGTTGATAAAGGAGAAGAAAATGGTAGTTTTTCTGGTTATATGGTTGGACCTACTTATTGGCGGACTCAGTTCTTTCCAAGTTACATTGACAATGTTTCTAAGGATTGGTTTGTTGATATATCAATTTAATTGTCGCAAGGCAAATTTAGCATTTTATGTGTTTGTTTATGTACATATTTATGGAATCGGTCAGTACTATCGATACTGGCCTATACCAACGCCCTGTTGGTCATGTGAGAACGTTGATTCGGCCAATCAGCACTTCCCCTCTAGCAAAATCGCTGCCACGTAATAAAGGGTTAAAGTGATTGGACGTCCCCCGGAAGTTAGTTAAATCGATAGTCATTTCTTTGCTGTTTCGCTTTTTGCAGGGGTGTGACTAATCGGAAATAAAGTTGGCAAAACTTGAAAACTCCCCTTGATCTTTCATAAACATCTAAGGATACTAGGAAATTTACTATAGACAAAGTGTATCCACGCATTATATGTTTAACATACACATGTGTATTGCAACGAGTTAGTTCTGAGCTATAATTGCTATACCTTTGGATAGGGTATCAAAATTCCCAAAATAGTATTTATCCTCATTCTTCAACAACATTTTAATGGGTATCTGTTGCTATATTTAATTAATTTTGTTATCATATCGAAAACATTAGCAGACCACGCCGTCGTTTTATTATCTCATTTGGGATGATTAGCGGCCCACAACGCCGTAGTTTTATTTGACACAAGTGTTAAACTTTCTCGTTGATCGCCGTGACTTGATACTAGGCGATGTAAATTTTTTTAAATATTTCAATATCTTTAAAACATTTTTTTGGAAACTTTTAATACTCAAAACTTTGGTATAATTTGAAATTTCTTAAGAGTATTTTTTCTGTCATAAATCATATACTGTATTCATCAATTTAATAATTAACATTTTTGTGTTATAGGTGTCTCGCCAGTATGGGGAGCGGAAGCCATGTTATAAACAATCGCAATATTTTAACCAATCTCAATTAAACTGAATACCTAACAAACACCAATTCCACAAATTACGCGTTTTTACGGCAATGTACAGAAAAATGTTTGGGAACGAATTGAGTTGGAAACCACTCCAATGAGTATTAAAAACAATCCTAGCTTAATCATGGAAGAAACAGTTATTGAAACAGCCAATCTGAAAAACTACTAGAAATAATGTTTGATTCAAGCTTAACGTTTAATTTACATCTGGACGAAATAGTTATTCCATAACTGAATCTGGAAAAGCGATGGATTCTGCTAAACGCGTTTTTTCTGTCCCAATTCAATTACTGTCCTCTTGTCAGGATGTGTCATAATCGTAGTTATAACAATAAAATTAATCGAGATCATGAACGATACTCAAGACTTATATACATATCTTTTCAAGACTTGAATTATTGAATAAAGATGGATCTGTGTCTATTCATAATAGAAATTTACAATTACTGTTTACAGAAATGTACAAAGTCAAAAATAATTTTTCGCCAAAAATAATGAGTGAACTTTGTAAAATAAAAACATCATGTCATTACAATCTTCGGACAGTTTCTCAGTTCAGTATTCCACAGGTACTCACTTCTATTTTTGGAACTGAAAGTCTACGCTACCTTCGTCCTAAATTATGGGAAATGGTGCCAGCTAGTATACAACAACTAGACTCCTTACTTGCTTTTAAAAAAACTGTTATATAGTGGTTTTTCGTCTATTATTAGGCACAAACCCCATATTTCCTATTAAATTTATACAATATCCCGTGATCTGATTGGAAGTATTTTAGTTCATTGCATCCACAAGAAGAAGAACAGAAAGTATGGAAAGTTTCAGGTAACAAATATGTCCCATTCCCGCGTTATGTTTGCCAAGAGTCAGAAATTCATAGTTTCGAGAAAAACACATTTAATCTTTGGAAAACTAATACTTGTGTGCAATGTTTCACTTAAAAATTATCTTATTATGCAGATTTACGCATTCATTTTAATCTCGATTCGTTGTTTTTTTACCTCAACGTCACTGCCGTATGCTCGTACCTTCTTTCTTTGTTATTTTTCTTACTATAACCGTTCATTGTTAGTTCATTTGTAGACGTTTTAACGTCTTATTTCTCCCCAGTCTGAGGCCACCGAGGCACACACCACCTTTCTAGGGCGCAATGTGAGCACAGTTAGTTTAGTAACAAAGTACCAAATTGGTCTTAAGTCTATATCGAAAAAGTAAACTGAAAAAGTTTAATCAAGAAGTTCGTGTTTGTAAAATAGCTTGCACTTTACTTGTGGCACGCTAACTCATTTTTTGATTAATTTATGTAGCTAACCGATTACGGTATCCTAGTTTAATGATTACGCGTAATAATAAGTGACATATTACTACTATAAGCGCCTCTAAAACGGGTTACAACCCGTTGCTAAGGACGTTGCTAAGGACCAGATTTCGCAGGTAGGGTAATAATTTTCAGTTTTTCACGAGGAAAACAATTTTAAATGTGTTTTTTTTCAGTGCGATAATCGGATTCTACGGTATAAATTTTAGGAGTGATTGTTTAAAGGTTATTAATGAAGGAGAATTTTGAATATTAGTGTCAAGCTTTTCCCAGCTGTCAGCACAAAAAAAAAACCGCACCTCGAACCATTTTTGTGCTTTTGACACAAGAGAAAAAACAATAATAAACAAAGGCCATAGAAACGGTGCTTTATAAAATCCTTGATTTCACTGATAAAAATTACATACATCTGAAAGGTTTTAGCTTCAAAATATAATTATTGCAGCTTCTACACTTGTTTGAAGAAATCAGATTACTATTTAAGATAGTGTTAACTGTACTTACAGATAGTTGTAAAATGATTTCTGATTGGTCGCACCAATATCAAGTTTTATGTATAGACATATTATTTATTGAGGAGTTAGGGAATGAAATAAATTCCTTGCAAAATAAACGACATAAAATTTTACTAATTTGTGGATGACGCATCTAACAATTATATTACCACAGATATGTAGCCCTGATAAATGTTATCTGTGTGCATTATCTCCCACTGGAGACTGGAAGAAGAACAAGTATCTAAATACTGACGTTTTACGATTAAATTTAATGTTCATGTGCCAGAAATTTAGGTTATAACTACCTTGTTTACTATGTAATCCTTCTTTTAATGAATTAATTGGAGACTATATTATCTAACAATTACCTTATAACAGATATATATCCCTGATACAAAGGTATTTGTATACATATCACGCATACCGTGTATTTATTCATTTAATCTTCCATTTCCTTCCTCCACGTCTTGTATTTGTCACATCTTTACTTCCTGATTTCTATGACTAACACTATATTTTCGCTTTCTTATACGGCTTCCTCTTATAGGTTTTTAACAGCAGTTTATTTTTTATTGTTTTTGTGTGTATGTCCAGCATCCATTTATGTATTTGAATCAATAATCCAGCATCAAGTTATGTAACCAATAATGTAGTGCAGATGACAACAACCCCCGTCCCTTAGAAAACATATAGTTATATTAAATTAAGTTTGTCGCTGTCACCACACGGCACATTTTCCTTATCACATACCTGCTATTAACTAAATCAGTAATAGGGTATTTACTGTGCTCAAGTTTGTGAAAATGTATCTATGGTAGCGTGAAATCAGCTCACTGTTTCATTTTGCTGAACATTGTTTAAAAGGATAAAACCATTGGGTTAGGATATTCAAGAACATTATCAAGAAATAAATACGACTAGTAATATTTAGTAAATGTTCTTAATCAATTAAGGTTTTCGTCTATTCGAAGCAATCAGTAGAAGGGTTCTATGAAAATAAATGATTTTAATAGAATTTTCCCGAAATTAAAACAACAACTTGTTTTTATGAGAAGATACAAAAATAGTACAAACATTATTTTTTGTTAAATATTTCAAGCTTCTGCGGTTAGTAGGAAGGTTATTTTGGCTATTGTATGCACTTGGTCAAAGCTCTCTAAATAATTCTTTACTGATGATAAGTTTCGTTTCTTTGCAATTTGTATAAATCATTTAAACCTTAAAAATATATATGTTGAAATATTTCCACGAACGGAAAATTTTCCAAACATTCAAATAAATGGAAGATATTAGCGTTTCTCAGTCCAGTATTAGAATCCAAAATGATATGATATATTTATCATGTCATGGACCTGAATGATTTAAACGTTGCGCTACGTTTCGAGAGAAACGTCTCTCATCATCTCATTATCATTCAAAACAGTTGTAAATTTTCAACTTTTTAAATTTCTGTCCAAGGAAAATTTGTCTCAACAAATCACAATGGTTTAATTTATTTTCCGTATAAAATTTTCAGTAAGTGAAAATCCATAAAATTGTTATAGTTCTTTCTAGAACAATGATATGATTTTAAAGTCTTGCATATACAAACAACGTTTGACAGAGGAATCGATTTAGAAATCCGAGTTTGAAAAAATACAAACGAAAGTTTTGAGTGACATCACGAAAATAAACATCAGGAAAGGTCTATAGCCATGTAATATGTTCTTGAGAAGAATTGAGAAAACTGCTTTAGAAAAACAGTCTACGTGTATTTGTTTCTATTAGATAAAGAGTCTATGGGGATTTGTTTCTCTAAGAAAAGATAAAACATACAGAAAAATATATCTTCTCTGTAAAAAAAACAAACAGCAAAAATAAATAAGATAAAATATACACAAATTCTTTGTTGTCCTTTACTGAACTTATGACAAATATTTTTATTTTTACCAGACTGTCAGGTATGCTGAGTATAAATAAATCTAGCCAATAATAACCGAATATAATCATAGGGAAGTATAATTCAATTAGTTTCTAGAAAGACGCAAATAATTCTGTTGTGTGGAAAAAAGTACGAATACGAAGTGATCAACAGTGGAAATATCGACTCTCGTTCTTTTATTTTGGCTGACTCCAACCACATACTTTCCTGCTTGAGTTTATAAAATGATGCTGACATAATTGTAGGAAGAGTGGAATAGGACTGGTTACTCCAAACTGGATTTAAATAAGATATATCAAAAGAGACGACTTAGATGTGTTATATATATATAAACACTAACAGAAATACTTAACGCTTGTGGAAAGGAATTGCGCATGAAAACGCTCAAATATCTTTACACCTCCTGCCAACTGTAAACTTTCTATTAGAAACATTTATAATTTTATGAAAATTAAAGGGAGTCTCATCAGGTTTACAAAATTCATTTTTCCTTTTACTCCAATAATTAACCCGCTGGAAAAAGCAGAACAGCAAAGCAATTAGTAATGATTTGATTCTTATCAGGGGGACACTGGAGGTTTAAATATTTCTGGTGTAACGTTCTTAGCTACATTTGCAACACTAAATCACACGGCCTAATACAATATAACTAACAACGAACTCAATAGATGAAACCTTCTTAGTTTTAATATTCTATCATTGCCTCTTAACCCTTCAATACATAGTTCCCCCGGAAAGGAATCAAATCATCCGTAATTTCTTTGCTATTTTGCTTTTTAATTAGTGGGTTAATTAGTGGAAATACAATGTAAAATAAGTTTACAAAATAATGTATGAGCCACAATTTCTCATTTTAAAACACAGTTTTCCGTACTGAAATAACTTTTTCTATGTATAAGCACTTCTCGAATTCCATTTAACATATCCGTTGGTTTTTATGAAAAACAGATTTCAGATTCGTGTTTCTGGTGTGCAAAGATTCAGATCCCTACAGTAAATAAAAGGTTGTTTTGGCTAGGCCACCTCCACGGTCAAAGCCTACTTATATTCGAACTTGTCATGTTTTGCCTCGTTCTTAAGAAAAACTTTATTTTTCAAAATTTATGTACTTGTTGTAGGTTCTGAAATTTTATTTAAATTTTGAGACGAGGAATCTGAATCTGAAGTCTATTGAAAGTGCTTTTTTGTATTTTCTTTTTATTATCTATTTTGTATAATATTTTTACTAAATATCTGTTTCCAATTTGTATAATTCGTTTGCACATTGAAAAATTTGTTCGAGTTTTGATATATTTGTTCGTAAATCGAAATATCGGTTCGAATTTTGAAGGATTTGTTCGCAATTTGAAAAACTTGTTCATATTCCTGCGGTTTTGGGCCAATTTACTTTCGTATTTCCTTTATCAATTTTTTGTTGATTCGTTAGTTTTACAGTCTATGGTGAAGAGCAAGGAGAGTTACCATCCGTCGCTCCTTTAATGCAGAATTTGAAACGCACATTTCCATCATTAATACACCTATATATTTAATCGCCTATAATCTATCGTACTAGGAGGTAATTACCTCTATTGGGAATTTGTTAATGCTATTTTTCACGTAATTATTCCTGGTTTATTTAAATCAGCGCAGACGAAGATAAGTAAAGATAATTAAACGAAAACGTCGTTTTAATTTGCTACTAACCACATGTTAGATTACAGTAATTTTAGTGACCTCAAAGTGATTGGCAAAAATGATTGATGTCTGATAAGAGTTACTTAATGACGTGCTTCACAGTAATTATTTTTAATTTTGTTGTTGTTGTTATTATTTGCATTGACATTAAACTTAGTGCGTGAACACAAACGTATAATTAACAATAAACTATAATCGCGATTCTCTTCCATGTTGACAAGATTAACCTAAGAATCAAAGGCTCCATCATCCTTTCCTGATTTAAATATAACGTATATTCACAATAAAACATCCAGTTGTTGTTTAGCAAACTTTAGTTGTAGTTATTTGAGATGAATAATTTACTGTCCCTGTAATTTGTTTGAAATTAAAGTATAGCTAAATTATTGGAGTTGATTTATTGGTCAAATGTTATGTATGTAATGACTAATTTCTTGTTATGCTAATGGTACCACAACATTTTCCAGACTTGTCTTTTATTCGATTATAATTTAATAAAAATGGAAAGATTTATGTTCCTCCTATAATGAAATTAAAGACCTCCTATAATGAAATTAATTACCTTTCTATTGATGTATCAATCAAAAACAATTGTGAACATCGGGTGTACTCACTCACACTTACTACACTTACTCCACTTACACTCACGCTCACACTACACTTACACAGATACCACACAAGCACGATCTACATTAGCTGGACTTCGTTCTTTGTAATTCTCTGTACAGACCAAACAAAGAGTCAATATCCCGTTTATTACCTGGAAAAAACAAAAACAAAAACAAATTATTTCGATTTTGAATAAATTCTCCCAACTATCACCTTTCTAATACTTATTATAAAAAACGTCGAATCAATATTCGAATCAAGTTTCAAAACATAAGCTGCAGTTAACGTTTCATTTTTCACGATAAGTTACTGATCCGAGTACAAGAAAAAGTAGATCTCAAGTATCTATCTGTGAATACGAAACAATTGTACTTGAATTTATTATATAGCTAGCATAGAAAAAATCACAATCTTTACAGGATTGAGAATGGGAAGATGTGTTATTGCTTATCATATAACCCGGACATGTTTTGTAATGGTAGCTAATAAGCAACTACGATATGAATTTAAATTTTCTGGGTTATTATGACTGCTAGCCAAGTTGAGCAATACGAATTGGATGTACGTTATTTGTTAAAAGAGTAGAAAATGGCAGTTAATGTTTGGACTTGCTTATTTCCCAAGATTTCTCTTTCCAACTGATATTGACAGTGTTTATCTGGAATCCTTTACTGATATATGTATTTATCTCATCAATAAATGGTCGTAAATGACAAAAACTCACTGCCTGATAATCAATCTAGTAGCTAAAATCAAGGTCAAAATATTTGGCAAAAATGGGGTTTTAGACCACATTTACGTTTTGCTATTATTCCCCAAAAGTGCAAAACATGAAGAACGGAAAGTTGGTAGGGATGCAAATACGCATATTTTCTTACTAAAAACCTCGGAAACTTTACATGTTTTAAGGTTTTCATTGTTTTATGACGTCACAAATGACCAAAATGGACCAATTGAGAAGCTAGGAAGTCCCTTCCCCTGCTCACCTGTACTATACAACCACAGCTGCTTCAATACCAAAGAACCTAAGATCTTACGACGTAGGTAAACTGAAAAAGTAAACAGAAAAATTTTAACTACAAAGTTCTGTATATGTGTATTTACTTAAACATCACTTGTGGTGAACATATTTTGCTTAATTTGGCACGTTATTAATGACCAGGATTGTAGCTCTATTTATCCAAGCTATTTTCAAGTTTACTTCAAATTTTTTTATTACGATCGTTTTCTGTCGCAGGTTTGCATTGCATATGTTTGTTTATGTTCATATTTTAATCTACAATTATTATCATTTCTATCTAGTACGAGCCTTTACCGAGCCCTCGCGTTCACGTGAGAGCGTTAAATTGGCCAATCAACATTACTGCCAGGTAAAAATAAACGAATACTGACCGATTTTTATGTTGTACTGGATAATACAAAGCTCGAAGTAAAAAGCCCGGACCAGGCTTGTGTTCTAAATTCTTAAATTCTATATTTTAAATTCTCGACAATGGAGAAGGGAGAAAAACAAAGTTCCAAATTAAAATATACGATAAACAGATAGTAGCGGAGCTTGTCATTATTGATGGCAAGCTTTCTTTACCACCAAACGTTACCTTAATATATTGGCTTACAAAATTCACTAGTTTTCCTGTCTGAATTTTCTTGTAAACGTGTATTTTACAGACTAGAATGGGAATATAAAAAGTGCCAAGGCAGAGCGCACTAAATTGAACTTTTATAGTCCGTGTACATAAATCTGTTTATACCAACAGATAGGGCGCAAAGAGAGTATCTAATAGTTGGTGTTATTTGTTAAATTTGGATCTCTGGTTTTCGAGTACGCATAGTTTGTTTACATTCGATGTTTTCCAATCAGTTAGTTGCTTGTATAATTCGACAGTTATTCATAATGGCTACCAAAATCAGGGCTTCTCTCTTGAAATACAAAGTCCTACAAAAAGCGAAGGTAAATTGCGGGAAAACAATAAAAACGTTATGATTTCCATTCTTCCCTGATGTTATAAATATAGTCAGGTAATAAAATCGCATACTGACCGATTTTTTATATTGTACAGGAAAAAATCCCGAGGACAAAAAAGTCTGTATTTTCCTGTCCAACATAAAAACGGTCAGTGTACGTTTTATTACTTGAGTGTGTCTTTAAATCTTATAAGGACAACGGAGAAGAGAGAAAAATGAAAACAATGCACTCATTCGAAAAACAAAATATTTTCAAAAATTTCATAATTTCAAACTTTCTTAAGACAAATGATAAACAAACGAATGTTCTGCAGAAAGTTTTAAAATTTTGTTTCTCACAATAAACACGAAATATTTTAGCTGCATGATGATTGGAGTTATCGAGTATGAATCTGTTAATAATATCTCCTAAGCATATGATTATTTGTTGTCGAGAAACGGGGATATTATTTTATTTCATATTTGAGCTGTGACAACAACAACACGTTAATATGGAAGCTTTTCGTTGCGTAAAATAATTTGTTTTTATTTGTTGCTGGGTGTACAACAAATCGTGTAGGTATTTACTGATTTACCTTCGAGAGGATGCAAAGCATTATCCACACCAATCATATGAATGGTCGAAGGAAATAAAATTTCATAAAATATTATGGAGATAATAATTTTCAATAAAATTTACATTTATATAATTGTTTTGAATGTTTTCCTCCTTAAGAATACCACATTATCTTATGTACGTCATTCGTACTGAGTGGTCTTAAGCTCAGCATTGTAAATGAGAGAAACAAGGCTAATATTAATATAAAGTGGCTAGCCCCAGAAATATTAAAAATACATATAATAATCATGGAATTATAAAATATAATAAGAAAAATAAGAAAATAATAATATAAAACCTAATGACTTCAAGGTAGAAACTGCAAATATATAAAAATATAAAATATCAAGAAACAGAGTTAATTAAGGGCATTAATCAGTAGCACCTTTGTGAACGTGGTTAAACGAAGAGAAATACAATTTATTTTGGATAATTTTAATAAAGAGACTTTTTGCTTGATGTTTTTATTGTGGTGGTGCAATTACTGATTCTCATCAAAAATAACACATTTTACTCTAACGCTCAAGAGGAATGAATAGCCATGTGCCTGGAAGTTATTTGTGAAGATGATTTAGTTTACTTTTGGCACCAAAGAAAGTACACTTCTCTGTCCCAAAGGTATGATTCAAACCAATTAAGAGAAGCATCACAAAAGCCAAAGCACAAAAGGTTTATAACAAGATTGGATGGTCAACTGTATCAAAGGTTAATTAAAACAGCAAGTTGATTAAGAATAAATTCCTTTTATCAAGTTGATCAATAGTATAATATGAAACATCAAAAACAGCAGTTGTAGTTGAAAGCATCTTTCCGAATCCAACATGTCTGTCATTAATGAAGCCAAGTGAAGAAACTTGATGACGCACAATGTTCTCCAAACGTTTCATAGGAATGAGTATTATAGAAATAGGTCCATAATTGCTACGGTCATTTTTGTTTCACTTGTTCATAGTGGTGTGTGAGACCTTCTTCGATTTACAACATTTAGGAACATTAGGCAGACTGCAAATGTTTGTTGAAAATATGTGTGAAAAATATACACAAAACAGGAGAACCCTTTTTGAGTGATTTGGTACCAATTCCATCCAATCATGTAGCTTTTCCATCTTAGGACCATTTATGTGATCCTCGATTGATTTTTGTCAGAAATTTTGAAATAGGAAGGAATTTGGTCTAACAGGTGGATTTATTTTAGATGAATCAGATTAAAATTTGAACTTAAAATGGCGCCAAGACTAACAAAGTCTTTATTTAAAATATTTGTAATTCTCATTGGGTTTATTTCTTCAATACCATCTCTTGTAGCGTTACTGTTTTTAGCGTTTGTTTGCATTTTTAGTCCTCACTAAATAAAAAATTATAGTACTTGTTTTTGAGACTATTTTTCATAATACCTACGTGAATTCTGTTATGTTTGAATTGTCCCAGTTCTCAGATTTACTTTTCGATGCTTTCGTTTTAAGCAAAATCTCTTTTCCTGATGGCTAATAGGAAATTGACAGTGATCCATACTTAAATTCGTATCTTTTTCAGATGCATAACATCAGCTTGTAAATTAGCACAGAAACGATCTTCTAAAGGGGGTCTGGACGACATCAGGTGTACTACCTCTAGGTATCAATGGCAACAATTTCACATGTGGGATCGGAAATTCTTGCGCTCAAAACATGGACCAAAAACCATAAAGGTACGAACCTACACGACACTTTTAATTACACGACACTTTTAATTCATTTAATAACTTTGCATCAACGTATAGATGTCATTATGATTAATCAAGATTTGTCGTTCTATAATATTTCGATAATTTTTTGGTATTACCATGTTGATGTTCTTTTCTCAGTGTCGGATCTAGATATCTTTCGTATGTACGCTATATACATATCGTTTCCTACGTCGGGATCAAATTTACGGCAACTTTCTTCGTGTGCCGCCTAAAGAAGTGACTAGTAAATATTTTCCATCTCACGGAATTTTCTCCACTGGTCCAACCGTACAACACTTCGAAATTCCTAAGTGTAGTTTTCTGAAAGATATTTCAATAGCGGCGGCTATTGGAGGTCGGCTATTGAAGAACGACCTATTGTTTTAACATAAGAAAACCAGGGGCTACATTTAAATGCATGCGGAAAGCGAACAGTTTATATTTTGCATTATACTGTATATAAATAATGTAAGAACTGTTATAGACAAACAATTAAAGAAGTATTTAATATTCTTTTTATAAACAAGCAATATATTAATGAAGTAAAGTGGCGCGCCGATATCGTCAGGGATGTGAATTACTAGCTTCCATAATCTTCATGAATGGTAAATTTATACAAAATATTTTCCTTTTCAGTTGGAAAAAATGAAAGTTGTATCCACAGAATGTGATTAGTAATCATTATTTTCTTACGCGAAAATTATTAAGATAGTGTACATGTAAAAAAATTGAAAGACTTGGACAATATTAATCTAGTAAACTAAGTTATTTTTCTTTCTTACTCTTTATTTTAACTCTGCACAATATGATACTGCTTTATACTCTGTTGGAAATAAAAATTGAATTTAAAGAGAAATTTGCAGAAACGCAAGCAGGAAGCTTGAAACTGACTGTAAATATTAAAAACAAAACAAAAACTGTCTCCTAAGAGAGATAGGGCAGTAGCTCGGAAAGTGGCACAAGTCTTTAAAAAACAAAACAAATCAAATCATCTACAAAACAGATCAAGGGAAAATAAGCATCCAAAAACGTGGAGTAGAATAATGACATAAACATTTCAAAATAATTCCAACTATTTAAATGTTCAAATTTGAACGGCACGCACTATTTACTAAAAATTTAAAATGTTTATGATGTCTTTTGTGAAATAAAAACAATAAAATTAGATTGAAAATCAATGGAAAATCTATAGAAATATAAAATATCTCCCCTTTCTACCCTTTCCACATATAAACTTTTCTTTCTTGTTTCAAATAAATCTTATAAATCACTATCACTTTTTATTGGCATAAAAATATATATTTATAATGTTCAGTATTACAATCAAAATAATAAAAAAACACAGTGGTGATTGGTTTAAAAAAACAATCAATTTGAAATACATCATCGTATGTGTTAACGTATTACCGTACGTATGTAGGTCAGAGAAAAATACTTCACGTAGAAAGAATTATACAATAAGATAAGAAATTTGCTGTTTATTCGCAACGATGGATACAAAAACATAAATTCAATTAAAACGTCGTTTGAGTAGAATAACAAGCAGGCATTAAAGCAGTAAGAAGAAATTAGGCATGCGATATAAATGTTCATAAAAAGCTTGTTTTGAATATATAAACCAGGTAAAGGAACATTCTAGGACACGGAGAGAAAAGAAGAGATGAAACCAGTGAAGATCTGTCCACTTACTTAGTGGTATAGCAAAGTAAAAAACATGGATAAAATTTTACAAGCATTATTTTTAAAGTAAGTGATTTATATAAAATAGCGGATAATTTTTCTTTATCGATCACCATGAATTTATGAAAGCACAGGAAGTCTATTTCTCATTCCTCCTTAGAATATTTCCACACTGATACCATCTAGTATGCCCCACCCAAGGTTTTATTCCATCCTGTCTTCTTCCGCTTCTTCTCCACCCTCTTCACTTTCACCAGAGCACTTTTCAAAAACAGCCCGTGGAGGTGTTTTAGAGCTGTGTCAGTCCTGGCAAATAGAGCTGTTCTAGCGATAGGATGGATTTGACCTCGTAGCAAAAGAAATTAACTGTTCTAAAGTTCAAGTTTGCATTCCTAGCAAAATGAGCTGTTCTAAAGACCAGGTTTTCTTTTCCTGGCAAATTGAAAAATTCTAACTACGGTAAGATATTTATCAGACGTCCTGACAAACGTAGGAGTTAACATCTCTTTCCTGGAAAATTGAACTGTTTAACGGAAAATAGTGTTGCTTCCTGGTAAATAGAGGTGTACTAAGAAAGCTTTAATTACGTTCTGGACTTCCTCTAAGAATATAATACACGTCATCTTAAAATATCTGGTGGATGCTTCAGCAATCCCTCCTCATAATGCGTATAAGTTATATACTAGCCATAGTTATCACTAGTGTAATTATGCAATGAGAAAAATAATGCTTTATTAGATATTTTTGTAACTTTTGCAGGTTTCTGACTCAATTAAGTACTGCCTTAATTTGTGCTATTTTTTAGGCAATATGAGTGTGTTTTGGGTAATTAGAGGCTAATATGTAGGCTATTTGGGATAATTAGATAAATAAATATCTTGGTTGTGGGAATTTGAAAATTATTTCAAACTTTGGATTTTCATGGGAAAGGGCAATTATTGTCTATAATTTAAACGTAAGATAATAATAAGTAAGTCGTACGTGCAATGTATTTCTGGTGCACCAGGAATGGTATGTCATGCTCGTACTATTCACTCAGGTGTCAGTGTATCACGTCTGGGTGGCCGGGTTATGCATGTTTGAATTAAGTTAATCTGCAATGGCATGGTATGGATGACACGATGTTGGTCTAAATAAAGACGTCGTTTAAACCTTATACCGGTACGTACAACGTTTATGGTGAGATGTTTCAAAACTGCCTTTAAAGTTTGGGAACACTTTTATTCTACAACTGTACAATATTATAGGGAAGCTACTGTAGTTATACTCCAAAAGTACTATCATAAAAAAGTCTTATTTTGCAGAACAAACTTGATAAAATTAAGTTAGCTAGGTTTTCCCTTCAAAAACATTATTTTTTGGTAGTAGTCAGCAAACCTTGAAAAATACACGTGCACTTTGTAACAACAGCCAACACTCTTAAATGTTTTGTTTGAACACATAACAGCAACAGCTGACACCTTAAAAGTTTTGTTTGAATACAGTCGGAGCAAAGAAATGAAAAAGGTTATACTACATCTGTACTATATTATAGGTAAGCTACTGTAACTGTACACGAAAAGTACAGTGATAAAAATTCGTTATTTAGCTGAACAAAGTTAGGTAACATTTAGGTAGCTAGGTCTTTCTGTTTTGGCAGTAGCTAGCTATGTTTTGTACAAAATTAACCAGAGAGCACGGAAAAACATATACAGACGCTAACATTACATTTCTTTAATACAGAAAACATAAAGTTTGCGAACAATTTTATTATACATCATTACTATATGATAAGAAAGCTACATTAGCTACACTACAAAACTAGTGGGCTAAAAGACATTATTTAGCGGAAAAAATATATAGTTTAAAAACCAAATGGGTGGCTAGGGTTCCCATGCAAAAACGGTATGTTTTAGCCTGCTCCAATTTGTACAAAATTCACCAGAGAGCATTGAGGGACATTCACTCTCAACTACAAAGGCTCTAGCGAGCTAACTACATTTAAGTAAGGGGAAAATAGCTACAGCAGTGTGAGTGAGGCACCACTAAAAAATAAATAGCCATACTGTAGTGAGTGGCTAGGTTATTGCTTCAAAAACGGTATATTTATTGATAGTTACTGTCTCAGTACATTAATAAGGAAAATATGACTTTGACACGAAAAGCTAGCCATGAAATGACAGTGACAAATGGTGGAAAGTTACCTCTTCAAAGTAAGTGTATTTTTTGTTTGAAGCGGCTGTATTTTTACAGGATTTCGCTAGGTACTAAAGTGAAATTCTGAACAGGAACGGGTAATTTCTAAGATGCTTTTTATTTCTACTGGTCTTCCCTAGAGAGCAGGGCATTCAACAACGTCTTCAAAATAGGGATGTACTTTCACCACAGATGATCAAGAATGTTGCTAGCTTGTTCTCTCCCAACGACTTGCACCCCGCTGTGTGCGCAAAAATATTTTTATTGCAATTTTTAATATAATTTAAATGTTTAAAAACATATTTTTTGATGCACGTTTTCACTCGACACCTTTAAAACCTTTCACTGAAGAAAGTTTGATGAAAACTGTGACGTCACTCAAAGTCCTTCTTAATGAGAAAACTGAAGAAACGCGATCAATAAAAATCTCACATTTAAAACTATATAAAAACAATATATCTAAGGAACGAAATGAGCTTTTTCAAAAATTTAAAAAGTGACTTAACACGATTGTAGAATTCTTTCATTTTAAGCAGCTTCCACGGAGACCATGCCACTCTTTATATTATTTGACGTTCGACGTCTTATACCATTCGTTCAAAAACAACATCTACTCTTCTTCACTGTTGGAAGAAGTATTTACTAACTCCTCCTGTCAAACACTTGTACATACAAAATATATATTTACAATATTTATTTACAACTATATTACATTTACTTACAACTATACTATATAACCTTTTTTCAACTTTCAATAATTGTTTCGCACGAACACAAATTTGAAAAGAAAACAGTAGCGTATCTAAGAACAAGTATATCTTATTTACATTTAGTTTGGCTAGCCAGTGCTACTCCACTCCTCCCACAATTATGTCGTCATCATTTTATAACGTTAAGCATGAAGGTGTGTAGTTGGAGTCAAGTCAAAACAAAAGATATGAATCAAATCATTACTAATTTTTTTGCTGTTCTGCTATTTCCAGGGGTTAATTATTGGAATGAAATGAAAAATGAATTTGTAGACCCCCTATTTTTCATACAATTATAAAGGTTTCTAATAGTAACTTTACAATAGTCTGGAGGTATAACCAGACATTAAAACTCCAAATCCAATCACTGCCACAAGTGATTCCAGTTGTACAACGAATAATCCCACTTCGTTTTAAGGGTATTTTACCATCATACCGCTAGCGAACGGCCGCAAGTAATGTTTTTCTTCCGCTCTCCTCCATATTAAAAAGCGGAAAAAGCGCTACGGATGAGGTTGAATTCAAAATCAAAGCTTAGAAAGAAAACGTAACATATCCAGGGCAGGTGAAGTCAAGAACAATTTTGATATTTATACATCATGTTCATGATTAAAATAATACTGACAGTTCCCTTTAACTACAAATTATGTTAACCCAAGTTAAATATGAACATACCAAAGGCCTCAAACTAAGATTTATATTTTACCTTGGGTTTATAGTATTCATTCGTCTTTCTCTAATTTACCCTCAAGTGTTCAGAAAAAGGAAATGGTAGGGATGAGGGAAAACTCGTAGGTTCACACATGTAAACGCACTGTCAAAGGAATCTTCCATTAATTGCAATGTACAGAAATAATGCATAAAATAACTTCAGAAGCAACCCACAATTTAGAAATACTGTACGATATGGATATGAAACTCTATCAAATATTGGGCCAAAAATATTCCACATGAAATTAAATCTCTTGAAACTTTAAAGGAATTTTTTTAAACAAGAAATAAAACGTTTAGAAAAATATACTACTTTGGTTAATTTGGTGCGGACACATATATTTCTAGGATTAGAATATTAGAATATCCCATCCAATCATTTACTTTAACCCCACACTGCCTGAAATTATTCATATGTATATTTATTTCTATACTTTTATTTACTTTTTCCCGGGGTGTTACTGATTGGAAATAAAAATAAAATCAAAGTTGGTAAAAGTTGATAACTACTCATGATCTTTCATAAACTTCTAAGGTACTAGGAAATTTACTATAGGCAGGGTGTATCCAAGCAGTATAGGGTTAACACGCACACGTGCATTGCAACGAGTTAGTTCTGAACTTTAATTGAGGTCGTGATACCTTTGGACAATGTATCAAAATTACAAAAATAATGTTTGACATGTTATGGGAAAGTGTCAACCTCGTTACAAGTCAGAGTTTTTTCCCTTTTTTGATGTAAATATATTTTATAAATTAATAGCGCTGGCGAGCTTGCGAAAGTGTCAGTTATACTTCCTTATTTTTACATTATTCCAGCATATTTTCCCTCATTCTTCAATAACATTTTAATTGGTATTTGCTGCTATTTTAAACTAATTTTATTATCACATACTGTTGTTTTATTATCTAATTGGGATGATTTGCAAACCACACCGCCGGCGTTTGTTTGTCACAAATATTAAGTTCCTTGATCGTCGTGACCTGATACTGTGAAAATATTTGAATATATCTCACATATTCATATCTTTAAACAATTTTTGGAAACTTTATTTACTCCATACTTAGTGCGAACGATGTATTGACGATTTGTCCTAAAATCAGTATGCATGCTGCAGATAGAATAAATAATTTTTGAATTTTTAATTGTAAAGGTCTTTTTAACGCTTCCTCTTTCTCTTTAATTCTAGTCAAAACCTTTCTGCATTATTGCATTGTGCTATAGGTGTCTCACCAGTAAAGGGAACGCAACCCGTGATATAAACAATCGCAGTATTTTAAACAATCGCTATTTAACCAAATACCTAGAAAAAATCTATTCTGCAAATTGCGCGTTTTTACGGCTGCTACGGAAAAAGATTGTGCACGAATTAAAAAGTTGGCTTCCACGGAAAACATCTGCCTCGAATATACTACCGCAGGTAGAATTTTTCGTTTCCTTTTATACGATTATCTCCTAGTTAAAAATATTTTTTAATGCCATCCGACGTCAACATCGTATCTAGGAAGGAGCTCTTTCCCTTTTTGATATCGGATATTGATATCTTCCGCCGTTTGTCTGTCTGTCAGTTATATCAAAAAGAAAAGAAAGTCCTGGGAACGCGGTTAATTTTACGTTTGCTGCTTGATGCAATCTAACTAGCTTGATCTAAAGCATTGTTTAACGTAAGTTAACGCGAAGTAACCCTAAGTGGGAACCAAGCTTAACTTATTTTTCTTCAATATTGAACTTAACATCCCTGTTAAATCAGTTAAACTATTTTTAAAATGACGACGAACAGATGAACTGATAAAAGGCACGATGTTTCCAAGATTGATATAATTTCCCCATAACTCACCAACTCGTAATAAAACTTTACAATCAATCAATCAAGCAAGCAAGCAAATAGGGGTATTTATGTGATCTCTGAGTGGCTGCAGACTAGTTACGACCAATATCGGTCTATTCAGTGCTGCTAAATGTATGTGCATAGCACAATCGAATCGCAGTAGACCTCTCGTTACCGTAACAACTCCAAAAAACCAAAACAACACTCACAAACGATTTATGACTCTTTTACAAGTAGACCGAAACATCAACAGAATTTAACACTAAAAGAAACGATCATCATAGAACGACAATACACAGATTTAATGAAGACATTACATTGCCAAACGAACTCGCGACGCCATATTCGAATTTTCCGTCGCCAAAACAATCCCCAGGGACCCAATTGCACAACAACAAAGTTCTCTAAACGGTAAAGACAATTTTACAAAAGTAAGTATAAATCTTACCGCATACCATAATCCCCCAAAATAAATGGATTATTCCAATTTCTCACGACTGTCCCCTGTTGGACTGCAGACTATTGGTACCTTTAGTCACCAGAAACAAAGGGGGAGATCGCAGCAACTCCTGATGAAGGTGAAATCTCTAGGCCAACAGTCGTTATTTCGATCTATAATCCACTTCCTTCTTATTATTAACTTTAACAACCCGCCCTCAAAAAAATATTGTATTTCTAAGAGTTGCTAATTTTCTGTTTGTTTTTAAAAAAATGTATCACTGACTTTAACTATATGTAGCTATGTATATATGAACAAACATCCTACAAATAAACAACTAACGGTTATAACCTCCACATTGCTCTTTCATAACTACACAACACAATACACATTAACGGACCTATAATTATTATAAACACTATAATTATTATAAATTTCTCTCTACTTCTGACTACTTACTAAACATGTTAACTTAAAAATAAACTAATTTTAACTACTAGTACTATGAATGCTGATATATATAAATAAACACACGATGTTTTTTACTTTCTCCTGATGGATTCTCTCCCTTGCTATTGTTGTTGTTGTTTGTGTTGTTATTGTTGTTGTTTTTATTATATTACATTCATATAAATTTATCAATACACATTACTCCAAAACAGACACAGACGTACACACCCCTTATTATAATAATATATTTGTTTTTCAAACTTTACATCTTTCATATGTTGTCTCACTTACTGCCACGCTCCCAAATAATAATATATTACTCCAATCATAGTCATAAGAAATGCTCCAATTTACGGTGGCCGACAGGGACCAAAATACTACGAAATTCAAACAATGCTAGTAAGTTCAAAAAGTGCTAGGAAATTCAAGAAAGTATTTTGATATTCACAAAATATTAGAAATTTAAAAAAATGCTTGGAAATTAAAATATGGTAGGAAATTCAAAAAGTGCTAGGAAATTAAAAGATGCACTGGTAACGAGAGAAGCATTATCACGTGAATTACACACGCGTAAAAGATTCATAAACATTTTGGAAGATGGCAGCTGCATTTCAAGGTTTAAAAATAACTTTGTATCTGTACAGGTTTATGAAGTCTTTTTAAGCAATGAGTTTGGACTTATTTCTTCTTCTTTTTAAGAAGATTTATATAGTGACAGGGCTTCTTAAAATATCAAGGGGATGCTATTTTTATTCCATCAACCTCATTTATTTTTCTATTCAAGTTAGGTATTAACACCTTAGAGACACTCACATACATAACACTGCACCCATAGTTGACCAGGACAATTAAGGTATATTGTCAGACTAGTGGCGCACACAATATATAACAAATAGTGGGCGTGGCCCCGCGTGAACAGTAGGTCCCTCCACGTGGAAACGTTGCCCAACGTCTCATCCGTAAACCTCTATACAAGATATAAATTTTTGCACCAGCCGGGAATCGAACCCGGGTCGCCCAAGTCAATGGCGAGAGAGTTAACCACTACACTACGGATACACCATCAACCTCTGTACAACTATTTAATATTTTTCTTTCTGTGTTTTCATATTACTTTTATTATAATACTCTTATTGCATAGATTATACGAAGAGTTTCGGAATCTACTATACAGGCTAGCTTAAGGCGGATCTCCACTTCCGACGATTTTGAGCGCTTTTGAGCGCACGCTCGCGCGGTCAATATTTCGCTGCAGGCAATTAATTAAATCTTTATACAAGAGCGAGCGGTCGTTTCGGGACAAAAGTTAGTTAAAACATAGTTCAAGATAATTGGTAAAACAGTAATTTTAAAAGTACTGCGAATTGACTTTTCTCCAGTCTCAAATCTTTTGTGATCTGGTGTTCCTAATAAGAACTCCAATCCCTGTCATAATAATAGTTTTCCGGGATTAAGCCCACGTTTCTGGTCAGCCACTTTCCCTTTAAACCTATTAAACATGGGATTTTTCGACCCTTGTAGACATGGGGGGCATTATGGCCCCCCACCTGAGATCTCGTGATCTACAAAAGATTAGACCATGAAACTTGGAACACTTATGGTCCAACTAAATTCCAAAAATTATTCCAAAAAAATGTTACGTGACGGAGTTATCACGTCACAACTAAGGCACAGTAAAATTTTGACTTTTTAGTTTTGAGTGCAGTTGGATAGCAATAAAGATTGTCAAGAGTTTCCTAAATGTGGAATCTGGCTCTTATAATTAGTTACACTTGAAAAGTTTTTTTAAACCTAAAACAACTATTTTCAGATTATTAGAAATTATTTTTTGAATTACCCCCTGGTCAGAAATAATCTACCCCCGGAAAACGAATGTATAATTTACAAATAAATTATCCCCCACCCCACAATGCCAAATAGGGTTAAGTATCCTCATCTTTTCTTGGTAAATCTGGAATTGTGTCTTTACTTCATTGAGCAACGCATATCAAGACTTCACAATACCTCCAAATGTCCTCGGAAAGGAATGAAATAATTTGTAATTTATTTGCTACTTTGCTTTTTCCAGTGGGATACTTATTGGAAATAGGAAAGATAAATTTGGTAAAAGCTGAAAGATCTAATAATAACTAGTGAAAACCATGCTTGTATATATTGTATATAAATTTTACGCTAAATATTGAAGGAAAATTATAAAGGTTTCCAATGGAAGGTTTAACATAGCTAACAAGGAGGTATGCTTATTTATTAACTGGCAGCCATTTTGAGCGGTCCAATATGGAAAATGGAGCCTTTGGATTGGCTGAAAAGGCATTAACTGCGGGCCTTTATGAAGCCATAATAACCTTCCGTGCTTAGCAACCCAATATGGTAGCTATTTACGTAAATATCTTTTAAGCATACAAGCAAGCACATCAAAGTTTCAATCCAATAGAGTACGAAATTGGGGGACGTGGGTGTTCACTCCACATCTATGGGTTCTTCAAAAGTAGAAGACCAGCAAGTAATAAGAAATATGACTCACCATTCTTGGTTTCTTTCGCGTTACACAAAGAAACTTGAAAGTTACCACATTGCTTCCTTAAATCAGCAGCAAAAACGTCTACCTAATTTACTAAGTTTGTTTGTGTTGTCCAGTGCTGTACTCCAAAATATAACTAACATTGTTTGTTATTAACCAACCAGTCGAGGAAACGTTTAGCCGGGAGATTAATCCATGTTTTGTGTTAATATATCAAATTCTGTTTTCAACATTGATATACAGCAAAATACACGGCTAGAAAACCATAAACCCCGTCGAGTAATGCTTGAAAAGCGACAAGGAATAAAAAAACGTTTTTGAGCAAGTTCTGTTCAAGTAGCTAGAAGTTCGAATTTCCAAATATGGTCATAGTAAATAAATGTTTCGTAGAAAAGTTAAACCATATCGTTCGAATATGCTAATAAACATTAACTACATGAATCTTTTATTTTTTCCTGGTTTCCATGAGCTATAGACAGTTAATAAATACAATAGTAACTGTTTGGTATATTCTTTACCGGGAATATCGCCCTCGGTCATCGTAACACCCTCGCAAGCTCCGGTGTCACTTAGACCTTGGGCAATATTTCCCAGTAAAGAATATAAAAACAGTTATTATTGTATTAACATTAAAGAGTTAAATGGAAGGTAAACAGTCTCATTATAAATTTTGACTTATTTGCATCACCTGTGGAACACTATATTATCCGTTTTGCTTGTAGATATTATGAAATTATGTCCGCAGTTATTGCAGCGTACAGAAGGTTATCCTTCAAAGCAGAGTGTATGATAACATTTCCCGAAAAGCTTGTCCATGAACAATTTTTGTAATGCAATTACTTCACTCAAACAAACCCTTTCGGCAAAAAGTTGAAAAAATTATGGCATCACAAAAATCATGGTTTTTAGGCTGTTTTACAATGTAAAAAAAAAAGAAAAAAGGTTTCCGATGGGAAGTTTGATATAACCAGCGGGTTATGCTTACGCATTTGGGTTAAGTATTTTAAGACTTTAGGTAAATTAGTGCTGATCAAACAGTGGTATTGCTGTATCACTGGTTGACAAGGAGAAGCGCTTTGTTTATCTTCGATTTGGAGAAGAAAATTAAAATTCTATATTTTGTGCCAGATTATGGGCACATCAGTTACTTATATAGCCTCTTCGAATGGAAAAACACAGTGCTGTAAAATAGAATCCAATTTAATTGTTGGTGGTTTTAGATTTCCTCCCAATTAGTACTTATGTTACCAATTAAAATTACAAGTTCCACGCAGGAATTTAATCCATTTTACTAGTAAATTATACGCAAATTAATTATAAGTATTTTTAAATTTCCTCCATATTCTTTACCAGGCCTCCATTGGTCTCTCTTCTCTTTGTATCGCCAAAGGGTCTAGGTTTTAAATTAGAAATTGTATATATTGAAGATTTTAATTATTATTTCAATCTCTTTTGCGAATACGACCAACCGAAGAGACATAAAGACATAAACAGGAGAATCCACTCAACACTCAGTACAAAATGCTGACTCCTTCTTGTATCCTTGTGATCTTGCTGGCTATTGTAGGTGGCAGCTATCAATCGGAGGTGACGTTAACAGCCACATATTCTTTACAAACTGAAATTGTGGACAGTTGTAATGACGCCTCCTTCTGCTCTTATGAAATCATAGAAGAAGGAGGAGAAACATTGGCTGCAGGAGAGTACCTGGAAGCATATATCACTCTAATTTCTGTAGCCGACAAGTTACCACAATGCGCCACACGAAGAGTGACGGTTAGCAAAAAACATCTCTCGTAAGTAACATTTTTATTCATTTCCAATCTTTGTTGGTGTTTTTACAGGAAGTGTGCACCAGTGCAGACAAACAGTCTCCAAACATGTTATTTTAAATCGTTTTATCTAATGTTATTTGTGGTTTATTTTGAAGTTGAATCTAATAAATATGAAAGAATAAAATCAGATTTAGTCAAATAAATTATTAAGGAAGCTGACATTTCTTTTAAAGAACATTTTTCGAATTATAGATGACACTAAATCCAGGCCCAGACTGTCTACGCTTGTTGCTATGGAACTCGTAATGATATACAATACCAAAATCGTATATTATCTTGAAGCTTGAAAAACATTTATATAGTTATGTATGGTTTGATAGCAAATAACCATGAAAATAATATGTTGAGAAAAAGAGCCAAAACAGTCAATACAATATTCCTCAGGCGGTGAGGCATATATGCAAAGAGTCACGGAATTAAACGTTTTCAGTTTACTTCAAACACGCGGACCTTATGTAAATTGGTACGGAACTGACCGTGATCCTACAACACGGTTGGAAAGGCAAGGGTTGGGTTTCTCAGTTGGTTCAGAATCGAAACATTTTGAGATTTGTGATGACGTGGAATACAAAGATATATGAATAAGTATACTTTCATGGTTTTCCATGAACATACCCTTCCATTTTCCACGTTTTCTGTCAACCAGATTCTCGTTCTTTTGACACCGTACGGAATACGGCCTAAAATAAAAAGTGTCTGAAACCTTCTGAAAATATTGTGAATGATTAAAGTAACTAACTCTTGCTTTCAGCTCCGGATCATACAAAGAAATCACGCACTTATGTTCAAAGAATATTGATTCGGATATACATCATGTGAAATTCTGGGCTACGGCGGCACTTCAATTCAAATATATAGGTCATCAGGCCAGTGGGGGATTTGTTCTGAAATACCAAATCAAATCTACTGCTCCTTTGAACGTATGCAACATGTAAGTATCCTTAAAGTATTTATTATTCTCGCTAGATGTATCCAGTATTCTAAAACGTATTTTACTTTCTTAAAATAATTTACACGTAAACTATGTATGTTCTAAATTCCGAATAAATACACAGTCCTGATTACAGAGCTTGCTCCATGGTAACTTGTTTTGCCAGGAAGAAAATGGTAATGGATAACAAAGAATAATATAGGATATTTTTTGATCTTCCAGAAATGTTATCTAGGTATATACGTAATGAAAAATTTAAATTTAAAAATATTCATAGAACGTATTCTTTGGACATAAATTTATACTATTTAAGATTTTCACAATTAAAGTTTGGAAAAATTTGAATCCATAGAAATGTTTCATTGGGTGTAAATCTGTCACATGCTTGGTGTCTTCGGAAATAAGTTTAATAAATTGATAAGGTCTGAAACTATTTGGTGTCTGAAAGTAGTAATGGGAAGTCTCAATGAATTTAATATTTACAATACTGTCTCTACTAAATAGTAAGTAAGTAAATTTATTTGCCACATAAAATCATAAAGTAACAAAAATAATGTATATAAATATTAAAAGAAAAATTTAACTCAACAACAACAAACTATCTACATACTAGTGTTGCTAGGAATACCGAAGGGTCAACATGACCCTGTTTCCGTGGCATTCCACATATGTAGATATTGAAAAACGAAAACGTTAAACGTAGTATAATTAGTTAATAAAAATTGGTATTAACAATACAAATAGATATTATCTTCCTTTTCCTATAAGCCTTTAAAGAAGGCTTCTTTTATGTTATGCTTAAAAGTATTAGAATTCTTAGCTCATTCCACATTTTTGGGCCTAATATGAAATTGTCTTATGCCCAATTTCTAACAATTTAGCTGGTTGATTAACTCGATATTTCATTCTACGAGTAGATAGGGTGGTATTATAAAAATAATATATATCAGACATTTACATAAGGTGGTGATAGGTAATTGCAAACCTCACTCAAACACACATTGATTAAATCGTTCTGCTGTAGGAAGCCAATTTATTTTACTAAATTCGTTTATGCCATTGTGACATCTATTTACTAAATTTAAACAAAATCGGATACATTTGTTTTGAGCTATTTGTACCTTTTTAGAAAGCTTTTTGTTTAAATGTGGATACCATGTTGAGCATGCATAATCAAAATGTGGTTGAATGAGAGCATTGCAAAGAGTTCTACGCATATTAAGATCTAAAACGTATTGTCTTCTGTAAAGAAATTTCAATCTAGCAATTATGTTTCCTAATATCTAAGAAGCCATTAATTCATCTGAGAGGCAGTTACTTAGTATACATCGGAGATATGTGACATTAATATATTGTTTTATTTTAATAGCCTCACGCCTTATGTCTAATTCATGCAATGTTTTTAATCGATTTTTTGTTCCAAAAACTATACACTTGGTTTTTATGCATATTATACCATCCAGGTTTATGATCTCGCCTAGGTGGCGTGAATGCAGCAGAATAAATGACCATTCTTCTTCTAACAGCTTATATGGATAATCATCCACTTTGGATCTATATTTATATTTACAATGCGGATTTTCACCGCCTTTCCAATTTTCCAGATTTGGGAACTGTTATTTTTTATTTTAATTTTTAATTTATTACATTATGTTTTTTACCCTCATTATTTCTGGCTATCCTTATGAAAAACTATAGCGGCACACCAAAACTTGAGGCTTGAACAGACAAAGAACATCGGAGGACACTAGAGCACTCGATCTTTAATCTCTCTGTCTTTCAAGGAAGTTTTCAATTAGCGCAGCCAGTTGTAGTAGTGAGAGCAACATGTGAGCTAATTTCCTGGAAAGTTTCAT
>JANTOQ010426461.1:0-21080 GCA_027564595.1 Bythotiara depressa
ACTTTTGTGCTGTTAAAAGAGTAGTCGACTTATACATGGGATACGTCTTAAAATCAACTTTTGTGCTCTATATTTTGAGGGTCGACTTATACACTGGATCGACTTCTACACAGGTATATACGTTATATACAAATCTACCTGGAAGGTACCTGGAAAAGTGAAACAAACTGAAGTTGTCAAAAAAAACAGGAACATCTACTAAAGTAGTAGTTAAGGCCAAAGAAATGTTTAAATCTTATAAATTACTGGTCTGACTGCATGATTCCGTACAAATAAGAAAAGGTAAGATGAATTTACCAGGATGTACCAATGTAGGAGACCTTGACAAGATAGAAATTTTGCTGAGGAGATGCAAGCAGAACATATTTACCCCTGTGTCAGCAAAGAAGAAGATGAAGTTTCAGTAGGTAGTGAGGAGGCTTTCAGAGAAACAGCTGTTGAAAAGCAGCCATCTAAAAGCAAAACATGTTTCAAAGACGAGAGCACGTAAAGATGCACCGCCGAGTGGGATGGAGGTTTCCACCATTAAAAATCTACAAGATAACATAATTGAAAGGAAGAATTCTCAGAACCAAAGTTTGACAAGAAAAAAGATGATGCGGACAATTTGTTCCATAGAAAGTTGGCATTCAATTTAAGATCTATTTCAGAATACTCAAAATGTATGGCGAAACATGAGATAAGGAACACATTGTTTTAATACCAAATGGAGGAACTAAAAAGGAAACAAAGGCCTAACAGCATTTCCAAACCGTATAGCCACCATGAAATAAAAGTGCGCAGTCAGCCAACATGGAAGAAGCCGAGTAATTTGTAATAGTTGATCCCTACGCTATGACAATGTCTTCACCAGATTTTGCCACAACCTTTTCACCACATTTCACACCCCCTTCAGATCAGTCTAACCCACTATCTAGCACAATCAGAAGTGAAAATATATATAATGAATTTATGATTTGTAATATAGTCAACAAGAAAAGTTGTTTAACTCAAATTTGTATGTACTGATGTGCTAAAATCGACAATAACCAGTCTACATATTTTTTATTATACATTCACCATATTTCAGCTATAAGAAATATTTCTACCTGGAAAACATATTTCTCTTACGGTATAGTGATATAAATATATGTTACACTCAAACTGAAAAGTGTGATGTTCTTCTGATGTTACAATCAAGTTGCCATGGGACACTCCCTTCTTCACTGTTAACGAAATATTTTAATAATCTTCGTGTTGATAGGCCATCTTTGCCATAGTGTGATCCACAAACTGGTCTCGGGTAAGTTAATCCAGTTTCGTGTGCAGCTAGCTACATTATTTTGACTGCCACTTTCCAGCAACTACATCTTAGAGTCAACAAAACTAGCCGAAGAATAATATGAATTTTCAGTTTTCCGCAAGTAATTGTGAAGAGTTAAACAAGCTAGTGTGTACTTATCGGCACTTTGAACAGTTGGCCTGATAGGTTTTTTAAATATTTTAAATATTGCCCACCACGGAGACACATTGCCAAATGCATTTTCAATTACCCTGCGATCTCGTGAGTGGCAATAATTGTAAATTCTTTGTTTTTCTTCAGCACCTTTTCCTGGATAGGGAGGCATCGACCATCATTTTAGAGGAAATATCTCATCACCAAGTAAACGATTAGGCAACATTTCATCATTACCGTCCAATAAGTTGCTATCTGGAAGCAAGTTATCATCACACTGTTGGCCTAACTGGGAATTTTTCAGCATGCCACTGTCGTTGTTACTACCATATTGTCCTTAGTAAAAAATGGTGAAACAATAGTTAGCATCACACATCGCCAAAAGAACAATACTGAAGAAACCCTTGTAGTTATAATACAAGGTTCCGCTTCATTTTGGACACTCGATTTGTATGTATTTTCCATCTATAGCACTGTTGACATGAGGCATGTCCTACATTTCTAAACTGTTTCGAGATAGATAGCCACTCTTCTTGTGTACTTAGAGCCGACAAATATTCATCTTTCAAGCATTTGAATTATGCATGGCATGTTTCATGGATGATCTTGCTAACAGTAGCCTTTGGAAATTGAAAGCAACCCAAACAAAAGAAAAGTACAAGAAATAGATTTTGGAATTTTTAGCAAAAGAGAATTTCACAGATTTTAGTCCAAAACGCCAGCAAATGTTTTTTCCAGGGAAATATTATTCTCTTAAGTAACAGAATTAGCATGTACGTTATGAAACTGAATCTATTACATACCTAGGTCAAAGGTTATGGAGCCTACTACCAGACGAATTAAAAACATAAAATTATTTACATGAATTTAAGCTAAAGGCTAAAAGCTGGAATCCAGATTGTCCTTGTAGGTTATGTAAGACTTACATACCAAATCTAGACTTCCTGTAAATATTTATACAGTAAATCCAGAAAAATCAGAAAGAAAATAACTATTATTATTATTGTTATTGTTGTTTATTTTGTTTATAGTTGAAGTGAATTAGCCATTTTAATTGTATTGTATGCGTATGTTATACATATGCATTTAGATTTGTTATATGCTATTGTAAATTTGTCAACAAAAGAAGAAAGGAATAAAAAAAGCCCATAGTTGATTAAGTATATTTTTCAAAATGACAGGTGCATACCCAGGACTTATAAAAAGGTTGGCTTATGCAGAAAAATAATTTGCTGGGTAATGGTGTTAAACCAGGTAGAAAATGATTAGTTAGAAAGATTTTAAACTCTGAGGATACATAATGAATGGTTCCTAGATTATAACTTTCACCGTGATTTGGAATAACTTAAAATCTTATAAATCTTCGTATAGGCAACAATGAATGTAATGAAGTAATGAATGGCTATATTATCTGCAGAAAATATAAAAATAAATTCCACAAATCTTAAAAAGACAAATCATATACCTGGTTTATAATCTGCATCACAATCGTTCTCATTTATCCAATACCAGATGACACCAGGGCTTTGCATTTCAGGGTATATCCATTTGGATGGTATATTACCTTGAGAGTCGTTAGCTATAATAGTACCCCATTCAGCATTATTGTCATAGCTAGCAGCAGTAAGGAAGGCCCTATTTTTCGAAGCTCTACCAATGTAAGGCATTCTATTTCCAGGTCCACGCCACCAAACAGGATTGTACGACCAAGTGTCAAACTGCTGTATCATTTTCACTCCATTATTATTCTTGGATGTGGATGTAAATCTAACAAATAGAGCATTCACTATGTTCAACGGCTGAAGAATAAAATTCAAATGTCCAAGCAGTATTAAAGCATATCAGTACTAATAGCTTTGGAAACAACTTCCAACTGCCATTTAGCTATATAGATTAACATTCTCAACATTCCGTAACCCTTTAATACATAACGATATCTCTTGGTTATATTAAATTTCCAATTGGAAACATTTATCATTTTATGAGTCTTATCAGCTTGTACCAACTTTATTTTACATTTTATTTCCAATAATTAATCTCCTAGAAACGGAAAAATAGCAAAGGATAAAAGGTTATGGATTATACAGAGGATTTAATATTTACAGAAAATATCTTATTCCAGGAATTTAACATTTTTATTGTAAAATATAGCATGTTTAGTTGAACAACTCCATAGAAAAAGAGATTTTTACTAACTCCTGTAAAGTTGTAGTATACACACTGGAAAGTCCGAAATTTCAATCTAGCAATCAACGTCTAAGGGCATATGGATATAAAATGATATAGTCCAATGTATTAGTACATTCAATTTTAAAATAAAAGTCTTGGAGCATCCCCTAATCTTTACTCCTAACTCATTTTATATTGAATTATTTTAGATTTCTTTATTATATTTTATACGTGATCAAGTAAATTTAATAATACCTAGCTACAATCTATATATATTCTAAATTAATATAATAAAACCTCAATGTAGATAATAGGAAAAACATTCTTATTGCATCATTGATGCATAAACAAATAGCTCTGTAATAAACAACATATTTAGATAGCACACAATGATGACAACATTTTGACATATACTGAACCTTATCGTTTAAGAAACTGTTGGTTTACAATTATTGTCATCATCTCTTTTAATTTACAATTTTTTTTACCATACTGAAGATTTCAAATTTTCAAAACAAATGCTTCTTTACAGAAATGAAAATTGAAATAAAACAAGAATAAACTCACTCTTTTAAGTTGTATATTGACAAAGTTGTTTGTCTCGAGTTCGAGGTGGTTATGTTGCATGAGTATGTTACGTACATGAAGCAGACTCAGTAAAAATATTGAGAACCTGCAGCAGTATAGTAGCTATCAGTGTGTTAGATTAAACGTTATGAAAACATCCCAGAAGCTGCATTTGATCATGTGGGAAACATGTTGTGAAACTTTTCAATGATTGCAGAACAGGGAAACGATCTGTAATAGTCAGGTTTACTATATTTCGAAATCGAACTCTGTTCTACAGAAATATTTGTCACCAGGAAATTTGAGACATACTTTAAACGGTTCTAATACATTAGTACTCTGTATTCGCATTATTAACTACTTATGGTGTCTTCAGTAAATACTTATATTAGGTGCAGATATTGAGAATTTAAACAGCATCAGAACTGATAACATTTTTAAAATGTCACTACTTGAATCATATGTTATGATATCCATGAACTTGACATTGTGTGCTTATCGGAGATCTTTTTAGATTCCGGAATTTTTAATGATGATTGAAGGTTGAGTTTAAATGGTTACTCACAAATTCATACTGATCAGCCTGACATGGCGACATTTATATCTATTATAAAGATCACATTCCCTTATTTTGTAAACCCAACTTAACACAATTACAAGAATGCCTGGTTTGTTAACTTAAATTTGCAAATAAAAATGTTTCATAACAGTTTTATATAGATACCCTAGCCAGTCAGTCAGTCAGTCAGTCAGTCAATAGACCTTAATATAATAGGCCAAAATCTGTTTTTATTAAAAATGGATTTCAGATATGGATTCTACGTAAATAATTATGCTTATAGGGTATTTTTGAGTTTTTAAATCACAACAGATCCGATGTTATGGCTTATGACAATATCCGGTCAAAGCCTTATATTTTGGTTTAGTAATTAACATATACCTTTTTGCCATCAAGTAGCTCTTCAACTGTTAACCTTTCTTGTTTGGAAGTAACATAGGTTTTACATAAATGCAATTTCTCAGTATTTTTGTGACAACAATTGGCCATATGTCTGGTAAAAAAAAAACAGGTTAAAAATATTATTTGGTTTAAGATTTTCACAAGGCTGAACCATATTATAACCATATTATAGGTAGCTCCATTTTGCTACAAATTGACTAATAGTAAAAGATATATAGTTTTCTTTACTGGACCTTGCAGAAATAAAAGCCTTAGTTTTAATTCCACCAAGCTGTTAATCGTTTAATGCCTAGATATACTTCCTCTGTATTATTTAATTCTTATTAGAATCTTACCAGTTTTAAACAACATCATTTCCCACTTTACTCATTTCTGTGGACACTAGACACCATAGGTTAAAACAGCAAATAAACTTTTACCAAACTTATATGCCAGTTAATTTCTATATTATGATACATGTTAGACAGCATTCAAAGGCTTCATTCAACCTTTACATTTACTTACGAATATTCCATAGGAGCTGTCCATATGCCTCCCCATCGCTTTCTTTGCTGGGAATCAATCATGTATTTGAATGTCTTTGCTTTTGAAAGACGTTTGATATTATCACCTTGATTTAGAATTGAGTAATCCTTCAATAAGGAAGGGTGTAGCTTATTCCTTGAAAATGTCTATAAAAGTAAATGGAATAAACTAACAACACGGCTTAAAAATACCTTTTTTAAACTGTGAATTAAGGCACATTAATAGTTTGTAGAATGATATGAAAAACCTATTCTTTTTATAAAGGAAAATAGGATTTCATATATACTTTAAAGGTAAATAACTACTTTGGGAGGCTTTTTAAAAATAAACAATGAAGGCAGTCGTGGTAAAATAAATATTTTAAAGCCAAGTTTTACCTGATTAAAGGACCATCCATTTGATGCAGATGTGACAAGAAGTGTCCAGCCTTCTGGGTTGTTTTTATTAAATGAACAATAAACTGGCTGCGACCCTTGAATCATGTAGAAACCATCTTTGTAATGTGTTTTACCTTTATGATATCCATGCATGCTCAGGTCATTGCAAGAACGACGACTAAAAATAATACACTTATCTATCAACTTTAATGTTTTACTTTCACAGGGATTCTGGTAAAATGAGAGAAGTTTACAAGAATACAATTGTAATTCAAGTCTAATTCCTTGGAGGCATTTTATTTAATTCAGTATTCAAACTAAGTCCTAGCACCTACTTTACCCTTTTTAGTTAAGGAAATGTTCTAATGTATACCACCATCAATAATTATATTGCTAGTTTGTGCTAAATCGATGTGTGACCAGTGATCATTAATGAATAATTGTGTTGTACCTGGTGTTATCTTTAGTGTTTCTGTAAAAATCTGCGCTAGAGTAAAATAGAATGGTTTATTGTAAGAACTTTAAAATGTGGTGAATGAATGTTTTATCTTCACGACTGCAAATTTGTACAATGTTATTCATAACAAACTGGTTGAAAAGAATAAAATAAAATGTTAATGACAATACTCTTACCATAGATGGTAAGTGTGAGAGAATATATAAGTTTGGTTCTCTAGTGGCAAAGTTGCAAATGCCACCTTGATTAAGGATCCATGTAACTTTCATAAATATCTTTTCATATATATTTCCAGGCCATAAAGGTATATATTTTTGAAAAGCTTAATAAATGGCCTATCCAACTGTCATAATATTATTAATATTTTTTTTAAAAGAAGAAATAAATGTTCGATCATTTTTTTTCCTAGCAATATTAGAAGAGTGAAAAGGTACAATGGCTTCGTGTTTTCTACTTGAAGATTATATCATTGGAAAGCTCATGTTGAGTTAATGTTACTTACACATAAAAATGTTTGAAAAACTCCCTCACCCCTTTTTATTCATTCATATGTTGTGATCAAAACAATTTAAAGGAAAAATGAGACATGGTTTTGTAGAGCAATGATTTTTCTTGTACCTTTTTACTCTTCAAAATTAGGGAATAGCATGAAAAAACGTTTCTAAGAAGCCGTTAAAATTTATTACGGGTTAATAAACTTAAAACAAAGAAATAGTAAGTAAATTTATTTGCCACATAAAAATGATTAAGATTGCAGCTGATTACGTATCATAAAGTAGGTTTGTTTACTCATTTTCTGGAAAAAATGTTTGTTGCCACAGTAAAAGTTAGTACAAACGTTAGGAAGATTAATCTCTGGTTTTGAAAACTTTTTTTTTAAAGCACTTTTATTATTTTGGGGCTTTTCTGGTGAGATATTTATATTTCTTATTTTAAATAAATATTCTATGCAAAGTAACCTTTTAAATTTTACAAAAGTTTAATTTTGGCAAAAATATTGATTTAAAGGTTAAGTCTGTAATACACGATAATTTTTTCGTCATTTTTTGACTGACAGTTTTTAAATGTAATTTTTTAAACTGATAGTTGTCTTAAAATACACAATAATTTTTGTTATCATTTTTTAAAGTGCTCATTTTCAACATGGATGTTGAACTAGAAACTGCTGCTACTGCAGTTGTACTTTTACTGATCTCAAAAAGTAGAACAAAGTTAAAAAGATAGCAAAGAAAAGTTTGGATTAAACCCTGGCTAAAACAGGGAACTAAATTAGGGGTTTACGATGCATTGGTAAAGGAATTTCGAGAACAAGATGAAGGAGAATATAAAAAATATTTAAGAATGTCGCCAGAAATTTTCGAAGAACGGTTGGAGCTTATCAGAATGGACATAGAAATAGAAGGATACAAACATACGGGAGGCTATACCTGCGAACACCACGTTAGCAGCAGCTACACGCTTTCTCTCAACTGGTGCAAGCTATACCGATCTGCAATTTTTATATTTTTATATATTTCCGAAGTGACATCCCAGAGTGACGGCTCTTCTTGCCATGCTGGAATAGAATCTTCAGTATTTATTTTATTCGCCATAGCTGTTCAACAACTGTAGTAGTAACAACATTCTCAAAAAATTATACAAATTGTGCGTGATATTTTGGCGACATTAAGAATAATAGCGTGTAAAAGATTTAAATAGAAAGGCCATCATTTTTAAATGGTAAAAGTTGAATGGGTAAAATTTTATCATTTTTCATCATTATTTGAGTGTTTACACGATCATTTTTTAACTGACAGTTACAAATGTCAGTAAAAAAAAGACCAAAACATTATCGTATATTACAGCCTTTATGTGTATACTTATGTATGATAAAACACAAACAAAATGTATAGTTCACTTGCACTCTTCTAAAAGGTTGTTGCTTCAGTTCATACACCAAAAAAAGTATATACAATACCTACCTTCCACCTTCTCTCATCCATATTTTAATAATTGAAGGATTAGCTAGGGTACTCATGTATGTACCTGAAGAGGAGTTACTAGAAACAAGTGTTCCTGAGATATCTGAGGCACTCTAAACAACGAAAAATATAAAATAGCAAAAAGTTAAGTTTACAAACAATAGTACATTATACATTACGGGCATTAAATTGACAATGATACAGGCATAGAAACTATTATTTTCATGAGTAATAACTTACAACTGAACTTGCAGTTAGAGAAATGCCAGGTTTTGCAGTTAAAAATATTGGGTACTTGGCAATATTTTCTGCTGTTTCATTCCATGTTCCAAACTTTTTCAATAAAATTGGTTTCAGAGCACCATATGGACATGCCAAAAGACTGTTCGCAGCAGATAATGAGAAAATACCACCATTTTTATCTTCACCATCAGCTTCTATCATATAATCAAACGATGTCTATAAAAACAGAATAGATACATAAAGAATAACAGTTAACTGGCTACATGATAAATACCTCACAATACAACTGTTTTACCATACAAAGCCATAGTTAACTTCCCATTTTACTACACATCTTCCACAAATTTATTATTCATCGCTATCACCCCACAAGGTGCCATAGTCAGGTTGGTGTGTTCACATTTGTACTACTGGAAATATCTTTATCCAATGTTTATCTATCGTAGAACTAATATAGAAAATTATGAATAGAAATGCCTTGGGTAGAAATTCTTTACACAAAGTCAAAAGCAGTATTGCTCAGCATACTATACAGACTCCCCGATTCATCAAATTATAAGTATAAATCATTTTAAAATGTTTTCGATGAAATGCTTTCAACTATATCAGCTGAAGAAAAGGAGGTAATTATCACTGGAGATAGTAACTGTAACTATTAGTTGCTAATGATCATAAAGATATTAAATATACTATAAAAGTTCACAGTTTTACCCAGTTGACTAAAAAGCCAACACGAATTACCAAAGAAGCTTCAACGTTAATTAATATAATCGCAGTTAATAATGATTCAAATATCATCTAGTCTGACGTCATTCCTTGTGACATCATTGATCCCGACATGATAGGCTTTGTTCGAAAAATCAATAATCAAAAGTTTGTATAAAAAACGATCGAATGTCGTGATTTCAGAAAATACAATTCTGTCAATTTTTGTGAAGATCTAAAAAATTGCAAATGGAATAATATATATGAACATAATGACAAATATTTCTTGGAGAGTCATAAAATCTATATTAGAAAATGTAATTGACAAACATGCTACTCTTGTTTCCAAGTGAGTGAAAGGACGAATTTGCCCTTGTCTCAATGTAGAACTTAAATCAGACATGAATTTAAAAGACAAATTGCTCAGAAAAGCACGTAAAGCAAGTAGAGATGTAGGATTGGTCATCCTATAAACGCCAATTAAACCATGTAAATAATTTGTTAAAACGAACGAAACATAAATATCATCAAATCATAATCAATATTTTTTGGAAAAATCTTAAAGATATATTTCCTACCAAAGCAAAGCCTCTGAACATTGTTCCTTATGTAACATTAATGGAGATTCTACAACTAACAAAACTTTGATTGCCAACACATTTTGTGACTTCTTTACAACAGTGGCAGCCAAGTTAAAATCTGCTACTATTCCTTTTACCAACTTTACATGGAATATGCAAAATAAAATTACTAGATAGTGTTGGTACACAATCCATTTTCAATTTTCTGTATGTATCAGTCATATAAATTCAAAGTGAGTTGAACAAAGTAAAAAATAAGAGAAAGCAGCAGAGCTGGATAATATGCCTTCTAGCATGCTACGAGATGCAGCCTCAGAAATATCCAAACCGCTTGCTTACATCATTAATAACTCGTTAAAATCTGGATTAGTACCGAGCGATTGAAGAGGAGCAAAAATAAATTCACTATTTAAATCAGGCAAAAACATCTGATATTAACAACTATTGGACAATTTCAATTTTACCAGCACTTTATGGCGTTCACATTGCTGAGTTACAGTGGATTGGAGATTATCTTTTTAATCGGCACCAGATAGTATCATATAACAACACATGATCAGATGCTTGTCCAGTAACTTGTGGTGTTCCACAAGGTTCTATTTTAGGACCCATATTGTTTTTAATATATTTTAATGACTTTATTTAGTGCCTTAAACATGCCAGAGTAATAAAATATGCAGATGATACTGTGATTTATGTGAGTTCCAATCATATTTGTGTAATAGAAAACAAAATTGCTGAGGAAGCTTTAGCAAATTGGTTTAGTTCAAACAAATTAGTTATCAATGTGAAAAAAGGCAAGATCGAAAGCATGCTATTTGGTACGAAACAACACATAAAGATTAATCACAATTAGAAGCTAAAAGTCATTGTAAACAACACCACTATTAACAACACGGACTCCTATAAATACCTAGGAGCCAACTATTACTTAATTTTCTTGATGAAAAGTTTCGAAAAGCTTCAGATTGTCTAAAAAGGCCTAAATATTTAAGTACATCTATGATGGTATACTCAGCAAATATAGCTTACCAGTCTTTAATTGTACCACTTTTAACATACTGTGAAATAATATCTCTGAGTAGTATTGTACCTACAAACCTTTGCCGATTACAACGATTGTCATTACGAGTTCAAAATATTATTTCTGGATGGTCAAATACAGAGATTATTTTACCCAATATTAGCAGTTTGTGGCAAAAGCGAATTTGCATAATTGTCAGGAAAGTGATTCAAGGAGATATTGATGAAAACTTTCAAAATTATTTTCAACCATTGGAAAAAAAAAAACATGCGAAATGAAGTTACTTTAATGAGATTACCAAAAGTAAATCTAAGAGTTTGGCAGAAAAAGTTTTAAATATATGGGAGAAAGATATTTTAATGAACTGCCGATTGAAAAACGAATTTACAGATATTGTATATAATAATTTTTAGTTTTAGTTGTTATTTTTTTATTGTTTTTATTATTATTATTATTTTCATGTTTTCTTTCCTTTTTCCATTTCAAATTATTTTCTATTCTCGTCGTATTAGGATGTATATTTTGTAACTTTTACTAATTTTACTAACGTTTTTACAAAGGTCCCTTGTTAATAGCAATATTTTTATAATACTGATTAGGCAATCCTAAATAAATATTCTTAAATAAATAATAAATAAATAAATATATGTTTGATATAAGAGAAAAATATGGTTACCTTGTCACAAATGCCAGAAGACAATATCAAAAAGATGATTTGTCATACCATATAATTTTTATTTTAACCCGTACAATTGTCAATTTTTTCTATACTTATTTTATACGTCATATGTATCCATCCATCCTTTTTAACTAACTAAACCTACATTTCACAGTCTGATACTGAATTATATAAAATTATATTTCCTTTGTTTTCCTTGTGATCTGTAATATCCAAAAGATGTCACACTATTTTAAATTTAAAAAGTAAAAACGCATATACGCAGGCTTTGGGTAAATAGTTTGGAATTTTTATTAAACATAAACAAGAAAAAGAAGCAGCAAGTCACCCATTGAATGGGTTTCTACTTTTTTCAAGCAATATATTTCGACAGCTAATCACAGATTACGTCGCTTCATGTGGAAAATGCTGCGCAGTGGAAATCCGGCTTAAATGATCTGAAAAGGGGAAACCGAGCAAGTTTAACGAATGACTCTTTATGCACATGGAAGCTGTCTCATCACATGTGATCTTTACGTTAACTTCCTGGTTATAATAAAAATCATCATTATAATATAATTTTATGAGTCAGCAGGGTTTTCTTATCAGTTTTTAACAAACTTATTTTATATTATATATAACCGCCTGGAAATAGCAAAGTAGTAATTATTTGACAAATGATATGATTCCTATCCTAGGACATTCTTTGCATGATTGTCGTTAGTTATTACAAGCAGCAAGTCACAAGTCGTATTCTGATGTTGCATCTAGCAGAGATGAAATTAGAGAATCCTTGTTGGTTTGCATATCTCTACCTAAGGACTAGGTCATGACGAAACAAAAAGATATATTTCATTCTATTGGCATATTTTACAGTCCCCCCAGTCCCATAATACAATTATTTAGTGTCACTTCTATCCTGGAAATTACTTGCTTAAAAAAGATACTATGGTGAGTCCGAAATCATCCAGAGCCATATAGAACAACTCAGAATTATCCATTGGCATTCAGGGTTTGGTTTCAAACCTCAAATAAGACAACACAAGATCTTCCCTGATTATTATATTACTGTAAGGACATCGATGATAGTGATCCAAGTGCAAAGTAAAAAATACACATGTTTGGAATAATTTTTTAGAATTGGAAGAATATATTTTGTGGCCAAATGAGTCAACATGGCTATCATTCTAGAACTTTACATTTACGTCTAAGGAAAACTTGTTTCTTTCCACCAATCGTAAAAAAGTTTATTGTGGAAACTTTTCCATAAATGGAAACCTGGCTAAATCGAACATATTTTTGCATGAAATAAATTTATGAAAACAAGAACCAGTATTCCATTATTATAAGTGCATACAATTTAGTAATTAACATCATGTTTATAATTTAATGCTATGATTTACTTCTAATTAAAAATTATGTTCATTATAAACTATTAGTTAGTTCACCATACAATTTTGTACTGATTATCCTTCATTTTAGTCACTACTTGCAACATATATAAAATAGACTTGAAAATAGCTCACAAAAGGGAGCATGATAAATATTCTGATGCTTTGATCCAGAAAGGATGGTGGGGAGCTAATTCACTGATGCAGTTAATAAAACCAATAAAAACGTATCTCGAGAAATAGGTTTATATTATCTATTTCTGATTTCATGGTTGTTACCCATGAGTAGTTCCATTTGGGTCTCAGCGAATCTATTGCTTAACATATCACTTCTATTGAACTGGAGGCAGACAGATCATAAAATATTTATACTAGTGTTTCAAAGTTTCCAGAAGAAGTGATCCATAAATAGGAGTATATTTGAAATGGATAAATAATTTCTATTACCTCCCCTGCGTCAAGATGTTTTATATAATCAATATGTCCAAAAATGGAATAATCAGCACCTTCTGGATTGTCAGGATTATTGCTTAACACCTTAAAATCTTTTGTCCATGCACTGTGTGTTGATGCTTTTGTCACAAGTGTCCATCCTCCACCATGGCGATCAAAATTACAAACAGTTTTGACAACGATTCCACGCTGTGGTTCAATTTCATAAACTGAGTTTGATGGATAATCGTCTATTTCACTGAAACCTCTGAACATAACCTCCAGGCATGATTTTGGATATATATAATCACTTTCTCTCATCCAGTACCTAAATTACATTTCACATGGTAATTAATAACATTAATATCATGTATCTATTAATGGGAACTAAGGTGGGAAGCAAACCAGACTGGCTGCTGGTCATCCTAGATGAAGTTACGTTGTAAATAAGCATTGCATCGCATTATAGGATTGTTAGATTGGTTGGTAGAGTAGACATATGTAAAGCTGATGTTTGTGGGTTTGAATCCCAATTTGAAGTTCTATCTTTCACTTTTTCCACGGAAATTTGTTTACTTTTTTCAATTTTTGAAATTATGGTATTGTGCTAATAAGGCATGGTTGGTTCCAGACAGGAGGCATAATATAATACACACATATATTGTGGAAGTTTTAAGTTTCCTAAACCCAAAAGTCTCCCTACCTGTGATGACACACTTTACAGATTAGAAGGCAAATAAGGCACTTATTATCACACCCAAGAAAAATAACTTTACTGCAGGAACACACTTCGTAACACAAATTTTCTTTATTTCAGAAATGTATGTAAAACCAATAGTGAAACAACTCAAAATATAACACATACCAAACACTTTCTGGATAGCTCATTTTCAATGATCCCCGAATCCACTTGGATGGATGCAAGCCGGTACCATTATCTAGAAATATTTGAAAAGATCCAGTAAACAGAACTGACAACTTGTTTTTCTTAAGATGCATTTCTTATGGATCCAAGATAAATACATACCAGTAATACTCCCCCAATCACTTGAAGTGGTTATCCTTTGATTAGAAACGTAAGGTAGTCTTTGTCCAATACCATAGGAACTATATTCCCAATTACTGAACTTCTTTAGCAGTGTAACATCCTTTTGATTAGGATTTGTAGATGCCATTTTGTACATGCTTGGAGCCTCCCAGATACCACCCCAGTAACCTATAATGGTTTATTGAAATTATAAATTGTATACACAAAAACAGGGTGTGATTGATGTGGAGAAAAATGAAAGTGAATAAGCTGCTGCTTTAATGAATGCAGTAAAAAAATAATGCTACATTTTAAAAATGTCTTACCTATGGGAACACCTGCAGTAGTTTAACATGGGTGATAAGAAGTGGTTTATTTATAGTTCTACTGACATGTCAGTTGGTAAATTTCTCTTGTTAAACTTCCTATATATCTTATCGGGAAGCAATATTTATAATACATTAAAGTTGAATGGCCTATCATTAGGTAAAAACAAATATTAAATGGGGAACTTTTTAGTAACATTTACAATTATATTATTTTATATTTCAGTAAACTTATATACTATAATGCAAGAGCTCAAATTAATAACATCATAAGCATACATTTCCTGGTTTGAGATAAAAGTTCTAAAAGACTATCACTAGAATATTTATGACTATTATTTCTCTCATGGTGGTTGCTAGGTTGCATCCTTTACCATAATGTTAGTGACACTCCAGTTGTCTTTCTTTTATAGAAATACCTCTGTGTATGCCACCATAAAAAGCAACAGCAACAACAACATGATATACACGTTAATATAATATAAATTACTATAAATTGCCAGCAATGAAAAGTTTAAATTTTAACAGACTTTTGACTGTGGGCGTAAACGAAACAAATTTGATTTATTGTTTAAATTTTAAAAACGCATGTATACAAAACATGACTCTAAATAAATCTATCATCAATGTATGTTCCATCTGCGTAAGAGAATATCTGAAGTAGGTTTTATCCCCAGCCTCTATCAGTGGTGCATTAAAAATGTATGGATAAGTCCGTATACCCCTCTTTGAGCCTCTGAAACGGTCAATTAATAAGCCTAATGGAGAAAGACAAGAAAAGTATAAGAAATATTTTCAAGATTAAGATTGATTACTCAAGATTGAGTAGTCAGATTGGAGATATTGAAAGTAATAGTTTAGACAAGAAACAATATCAGAACCACCAGGAAGATTATAAGGTATCACAGTGTTATTACTCTTTGCAGTAACATTTCTGATTAGAAGATACCTATAAGGGTAGTTAGACATTGCATGAAAACATTATTACTGTGTTAAATAAAATAACTGAATACTAACCAACCTTAAATATTTGATATTATATTGTTCTGTCGATGATATTTTTACTTACTCAAAGAACTAGCTTATTGTCAAGACCACAGCAGACTTCACAAGTAGAATACTGCATATTATTATGAGAAAGTATACAATTATTACCAAGTGTAGTGGCTTCCAGTCTGTATTGAAATCTAGGTTCTTTAATGCGATAATGTCGTTTAAATAGGTCAGCATATCTTAGAATGGAGTAATCTTTCTTGAGATCTGGTGCATCTCTGTTACGTATCCACACATTAGTTTCATTCCATGTATTGGTTTCCGATGAAACAATTAGAGTCCAACCTCCGCCATCTCTGTTCATGTCACAATAGACATTCAATGATACTCCATCTTTAGGTATTGCTGTATAAACACCATCATAAACAGGTCGACCAGCTTGTTCAAGTAACAGTTTAATTTCTCTACAGGAACGACCAACTAGAAAAACAGGGAGTGATATATTTTATTGTTTTATTGTTTTGAAAGTTATACAACACATGCTTGCAATAAATCCATATATCCATAACCTAAAGAGATACTGTGTAGGAGGAAAAGGAAACATTTACCTGGGCAAGTATCAATATTACAAGATGCACTTTCTTGTGCTTTCCCTGGACAGTCTGCACCACTATATTTTTGCATTGGTTGATTACAAAACCTATGTCTTGTTTGTGTACCACCACCACATCCTTTAGTACAGTTGGTATATGCTGACCAAATACTCCAGCCTCCAGCACGGGGAGCCAATACTTCAAAAAAAAAATTTATTAGACAGAATCAACATGTAAAAAAGGTTTAACTACAAAACACTTGTTTAAGTTACCCTAACAATCTGCTTAGGTCCAATTCGTTTGGAAAGATTGTTTATATTACAACAATTTGTCTGTCCTGAGTTCAAGTTCACAAGAATATAGGAGGCAGTTAAGGACCCAGGGGTTTCAAAATAAACTGCTTTTTTGGACATTAAGGGCACTGGATTTTGAACCAAAATAATTGGATGTTAATCTGAATAATTCTTGAAATAATTACTGAGAGTGATCAGTAAAACCCTAATTGAAAGATCTTCTCCTCTTTGTGGTTTCACTGTTCACTGTTCAGCTGTCACTAACAATTTTCCATCACTTTAATGGTTGGGTAAGCAAACTGGGTGAACGATAAAATAGGACGGAAGTATGCATACAAAATAAAAGACAGTTTTTACAATGTATCGTCAGTGGACGAAGAATGTAAGAGCCGTTCAAGGACCAGATAAACTCATTGATCTAAGAGATTATACTAAATTTTATGAATAATAATGCAAAACTAATTTCAGAGTGGAACTGTTGATCCTTGTTCAATTAGGGTACTTGGAAGAAATATTGAAATAAATGTATCTGGTCTATATACTACATATTCTAACAACTGTATATAATCTAGTTTTTCTCACAAGAGTTGGGACCTAAATGAATGTATATCGTTATGTTGTATACTTGATGGATCACCTACATATAGTCTACACATGTATATGTATGTTAAGGACGTTTTTAAATACTTTTATAGAATATTACAATTATACAATCATAAAAATATATAAAGAACAGGAAGAGTGTTAAATAATGGAAAAGTTCACATTGAAACAGGAAAAGTAGTTATTCTATTTTCATTGTTTCAGCAGCAATTTCTATGGAAGTTGTATCCATCGTAACACTCTTGACAGCTCTTTGATCCTCGTACATATAGATCTGTGGAATAATTCATTCAAAGCCAATGTATAACTATGCTTTCATAGATAGGGTTCTAGGAGAGATAATGCAACTAGCATGATAAAAATTATTAACTTAACAAAGTTATTGAAGACAGTTTCGTAAATAAATACCTATGAAAGAGATTATTCTTACAGTGTAATTTTGTATGGGATTATATTAAATCGTCAAAAAGTTAACGATGTAAACTACTTGCTGAATTACTAACGTCTGCTAGTTGTAAGAGGGTGTAAAATAATCTTACATGAAACACAACCATCCCCCTGACTATAGCTTGCTTGACAATTACATTTCCCATCATTCCGGCACACCTATAAGTTCAAAAAGAGGTATCAATTATGTAACAGATTATTAAAACAATATCAAGCATGCCTGGTTAAGCAAGCATGCCACAAAATTAAAACAGATCTGTTCATGATGGTTTGATGATTATAAAGAGGTATCAATACTTTAGGTGTAGTCTATGTTTATAAAAGATTAATTATGCACACCTCAATTAATGTTTATTTTGTAACACATTCATCACATGAATCCACATATTTAACATAATGTCACTAAGAAAGAACTGAGTCTCCAGCAATAAGCAGGTACTAACATATAACAAGAAAAACGACCATTTTCTTCTCTTTTATCAACAAACTAAGCTGAGCAATACAACATTATAGAGACAGCATTATAGAACTTATTATACAATATTTAAAAGAGAGAAATTATATTAAACAAACCCCTTTTCCATTGCATTCCTTGCCATTAATAACAGGACAAATGCTGAATCCATGATCAGCTGCAGTTTTACATTGTTGGGACATACAGAACTGGTGAAAAATCAGAAATAAATCATAATCAATGGCAATTGCAGTTTGTTAACTTGCATAATAACTGCTAACAATACCATTGAAAGTGGTCTCCAAGTGTTATGACAAATATACTTTGTAGCAAGAAACTTTTATGCAGAATAAAAATGTATTCAGAAAATAACATTTGGGGGTATTCTTTATTACCTTCTAGGATATCTCTTCAAATTTGAAATAAATATTTAAATGTGTTTTAATAAGAAAGAGCATTGCAATTTGCTAGCTACTGTAACTGTCACCGCATAGTAATAAATAAGAAACATATATGTATTTTCTTTGCTGCCTTATTATTTGTCTATATTTTTGTGAAATATGAAACCATCTTTGTATTGAACTTTGAGGATACACAAACACACAAGGAAGTAACATCAGCATTATCAAAAACACTGCTAACGTTATTAACTTGAGTTTAATTAAAGGGCAACATAATGCCAATCTAGGAAGATGGTAGTGGTATGCACCTTTTGTTTTCACATGTGTGGCCAGGGTTCAATTTCCAGCCAGAGAACACTAGAATTAATATGCTTGGAGTACATATTAAGTGTAGGGTTATCAGCCCATTAAGAGCCATTGACTGATCACACACTGACCTTGGGAAAGCAAGTTAGAGCAATGCTTCACATATCTCTAGCGATAAGTTAACATCAGTTAGTGACGTTGGTGGGAATGAAGAGCCACTATAATGTTGTGGATATGCCCCCAAGGACGTTAAAACTCTGTTACTTAGTTACGTATTTACTTATATTAGGCTTACATACAAATAATTCTAACATGTTGATATGTTTCACACCATATTCTTTGCTGCCACCAATCCTTCACTTCCTAACTCACAGGTGTGTTATTTCAAGAAACTGTTCTTAGCTAAATGTTATTAATTATTTTCTGTAATTGAATGCTTTCCGAAATGTACGATTTTCAATGACCATGCACAGATTCTTATAAAATGAAAGATTATAATTCAAGGTTTTTATTCCCTCCAGCATGAAGTTAATGATATGTATATATACATCATGTTGCTGTATTATTTGGGGTTTACTGCCTAGTTTAGCTCAGACTTGCGATGTCCCCCTCTGGAAAAAACTATATGCACTTTTTGAAAGAGTGCAGAAAAATAACTAATAGCAGTTTTATTATTTCATTATTTGATCTCTCTACATAGGATGACCCATGGTAAATGCAAAATAGTCGGACATTGCAGTAGACGGAAAAATATATTATTCTATGCTCTTTGTCCATAATGGTGGCAGAAGAACTTTTTGTACTGGAAAATCCGCTCTGTGTTCAAGTTTTAGATAAGTTAAGCAAAATAGATAAATTTTTATGCAGACCTTTGGTTACATAGCACTGTTGTTTATTAACACATTTATTAGCATATTACTGCTGTATTTGTCTTGTAAGAATTAATATTATTAATTTGCTACCTTATCAGCATCACATTTGGTTCCATCTGTAACCATTCCTAAGCCTACTTGTTCACTGTTTGTAATTACAGCACCACTATAAAAAAACATAATAACTAATGTGTTAATCAAGTGTTATAATGGTGGGAAGGCTTAATCTGGTGTATGATATTAAAGTTACTACTTATCTATATAGTCAAAAAAAGAAAAGGATGTGGAAATCCTGATTTAATTTTTATATTTATTGATATATTATTTACATCATAACATTTTTATATATGTGCTATATTACATATTTGCGGCTATTTATTAGCTATATTGATATTACTTCAAATTTTAATTCAACTTATATATGCATTTCTGAATTGATTTTGTTACAACATTTAGATAATTACTTTTTATAACTGTACAATATATCTTTACTATAGATTGTTCTAACCATACAATATTGTAACATAGTTAACGACTTTTTACAATGTAATTATCAGCTTTTATACTATATACCACAAAATTAATTTTCAAACTTTATGTTTATTGATATGTGATCAAGATGCAGTAAGCATCAGAATGTTATATGCATATAGTTTACGTTTCATTAATAAAATTTTAACACTGGAAGATTTGGTTGTCTTAACTTGTTTCATTTTTATATGAATATATATATTTAGAAAATACTCATCATCATCATCAATATCTGAAACAAACTTTTCATAACATAATAAGATTGTGATAATCAACAAATGCTTGATAAAGCAATATGTTATAAAATAATTGACATATAATATTAAATGTACGAAATATGCTCTTAAAGAATTAAAATATAAAAAAGAAAAAAGTAATTAAGATTTATAGTCATATTTGAATTTGAAAATAATTTCTGCATAGTTTATTGCCTGGAATTATCAGTCTGTGAATTGTTTTCACATTAATGTATGAAGTTTCTAGTCTGGAAATATTAAATTAACCTCTTTGGAGAATAATGTTTTATTGAATTATTATTTTATTATATTGAATTAAGGTAACACCTTCCACCTCTGTACTGTTAGGAAGTTATTGCAAGGCTAGCAATTTTTGTAGAAAGGCTTTCATGTTTACATTATTATTACCTGCACTTCTTTCCACTAACAGTTAACGTTTTATAGTGTGTTCCATAATTCATGTAGTAAGGTGTTTCCGTACCCGCTAGACACTGTAATTGACCACAAAAGAT
>JANTOQ010426462.1:0-11719 GCA_027564595.1 Bythotiara depressa
TTCCGCCCCCCCCCCCCCCCAGGTTGAATAGGGTTAACAACATCTAGAACCGATATATTGTCAATGCTATGAAACATGTTTCCAACATCAAAGCTAAATTCAGTTCATTAATAATATCAAGCATCTGATTCGAATCCCTAATCTTAGATTAGCAATGGGATATTAAACTTTCTCTACCACAAGTATGGATAAATTCTCTACTTCTGTATGTCTTGATGCAGTTTTTTACTTTCATTTCAAACTCTGCACTCCGGTCATAATGTCAGCTCAGTAAAAGAACTTCTTGTAATATGATGTTCTCATTGTTTAATACGATGGATCTTGATACTTTATCTTGTACAGGAACAACATCGTCTTCCCAGTTTTTAACTTCCTTCAAAGCTTCCTTTACGGTTTTCGATAGATTACTTCACACCTTTTGTATTTGGTCTTTATAAAAAACTTTTGTTGCAAAAGATTTTATTATTGTATACGTGAACAAGATGCAGTAAGTATCGAAACGTTGTAATTTTAGAAATTTAGAGAGTAATAAAGTTTAACATATTTATGGTTTTGGTTGTCTTTGTTCCATACCTTAGTTATTATATATATATATATATATATGTACTTAGTCAAAGAATCCAATGTGCATCTTTCATTGAGATCACCATTACATGAAGTCAGTTGGTTTATATTCTCATTTTGCAAACAAATGGAACTGCCACTGGAGGTCCAAACTCCTTCTCCTATGCTGATATCGTAGTTTCTTCAGTGAATGATGCAATATTCGACATAATTGAGTCAACATACCAAGAATTACTAGATTATGGGCGGTATAGAGATGATTGTTTGTCACTTTAGTGTAGATCAGAAGAAAGATTAAAGGACTTAAAATTCAAAATGGAGATTGGGATAGATCAGTTGTGTGTTTTAGACCTGAAAATAACTTTACATAATGACCACTTATCCACCACAGTGTATAGTAAGCCTTCATGCCATATCAAGCCATAATTGGACAACGGTTAATCAATTAATGGCATTCCAAAAGGTGTAGCCCTTAAACTGCGAAGGATATGGAACACGATGAAGAGTATAACCAAAAAGCTGCTGAATACACCACTTACCTATCTCATCGTGGGTACAATGAAAATAAAGTGAAAAAGTCATTTGCCAATGTCTTGTCAATTTCAAGACCTGATGCTAAAAAAAAAGTTATTAACGCTAACAACAAACACCCAATAGTGTTTATGACCAAATATAACCATAAAGGTCTGGATGTTAAAAGTATCGCTAATCGCCATCTACACATTATCGAAAGCCAACCAGTGCTTGCAAAATTATATCCTAATGGATCGGTTATTGTTGCCAACAAAGGAGAAGAAGATCTTTGTTATATGTTACTTCGTAGTGATCCTTATGACATCAAACAGGATTTGACAACAAAAAATGAACTTGGATACACGAAATGTAGAACAAACTGTGATTCTTGCAACAATTTTGCGAATGAAGAAACTTCTATTACATTATTTGCCACAGGGAGAGCATTTAAAATTAGAAAAGAAAGTACATGTATAAAAAAAAAAGTAATATAGGTAGCATATTGTAAAGATTGTGGTAAGCAAGGTGTTGGTTCAACAGTTTCCTAGAAAGCAAGACTAGCAAATTATAAGTCTCACAACAACAAAAATTAGAAGAGAAAGTACACGTACATAAAAAATGTAATATACATAGCATATTGTAAAGATTTGTGATAAGCAAGGTGTTGGTTCAACAGTTTCCAGGAAAGCAAGACTAGTTTATTATAAGTCTTACACCAAATAAAAAGTGCCATCTTGTAAGATAGTAAAGCATTTCATTGATGAATGCCCTGATGAGACATTGAATAAAATTGGGTTTGTTATCGTGAAAACAACACTTATCGTTTGTCAAATTCTGAAATTGATTCTATTCTGTTGCAGAAAGAAAAAGCCTGGATTGGAACAGTAATCACTCAGCACAAAGGATTGAATGGCAAGCACGACTGGAATCGCAAAAAATGCATGGAACAAGAGAAACCATCTTAACAAACATGATGTGATAGAAACCACCTGATATTTTTATTGCTCTTAATTACACTTCTTGAATACTTCTTTATGTTTATGTTAATATCACCATAGTAACCAACTTGTTTTTTATGATTGTAAATAAAATGTAGCTTTTAGTAGTAAAGTATATTGTTTCATGAAGTTGGTCGATGCTACCAACGAAATATTGCAAATTTTAAATTATAATTCTTGGAGTTATTCTTGTTTGTTGGTTATTCCATTCACCACTTGTGTTCAAGTATTATAACTTGGAATAACTGGAATAATGCTTTTGTCTGTTCGATTATATATATATAATTTGCAAGCTAAGTTATAAATCAAAATATAAGTAAAAAACTATTATTACTATGTGTGTGTGAGTGTATGTATATGCTTTTGTGTTATTGAACAGTTAACTGTTACATATATTTAAAATAAATGATATTAATTCTATACAAAGGTTATAAATACTATAATACAATAAAAACCGATATAATGTTTGATATATATACCATAATACAGTAAACTTGTGTCAATAAGGAGAACTGCTGACGAGGTGAATTGTGCAAAAAGCACAAAACAAATAACTAAATGTCTTTTCCCATCTGTCATCCATCCCAGATGTATATAAGTGAAAGTCGATAATCAAGGGTACGGAATAAATTTATCAACTGAAGAAACGGGTTAAACTATGGGCACTCCTATAGGGTACTAGAAACGAGGAAAATAACATCCTGTCCGTAGAACATCCCATGCTGGAAGTAAATCCAGCCATCCAAATGTTATGCTGATAGACCGAATAGGTCAATCTAATGTTTATAACGAGTCATAAAGAAGTGTTTATTAGATACCATGACCATGGATTGACGCTTACATGATCTTACTCGTGAATCGGGTTACTACAGAAATGTAGCAAATCTATACCTTTCCCCTGGTCAAATAGGTCCAAATCCCACCTGACATTGTCCGTTATGGGCTACTCTTTCACGAGGAGTGGACGGTAATAGGACACTACAAAAAACAGTACCCAGAGTAGTTATACTATCATTAATACTTAGATACAATGGCTTACCAGGCAAATAAACTCTGATAAATCAGTGGGGGAAGAAGTACCCTTCAACACCACCACTACAAAAGCAGTGTAGCATAAAAGTTAAAGCTAGGGTTTCAACTCACAAAGGTGGTGACCAGAATAATACCCTGACAATCAAACAACATAGTACTTACAATGACAAGACAAGAAAGATTACAAATACATATATTCACACACTTAAATACACATATATTCACTATCACAAAGTGATGGCAGAAAAAGCTCACAACGTTATTAAGGAGAAACCTGTTCCCAGGAGTTACACGGTTTTAGAATGAGAAAATCAGAATAATAGGGTACAAAAGTACTTTAAAAGATCCTGTTTAAAGGGACTGATGTACGATGTGAAGAAAATAGGAAAGAGAATAGTATAAAATATAGTGCAAGAGTGCTATATGCAAGGTAGATAATAGAAAGTAAAGACAGGAAAAAGATTGAGATTAAAGAGCAGAACCATCAATACATTACAAGGAAAATGTCACGTTACATACTATATACATAAAGTTACCCCAACATTATGTTAACCAAAACCATAAGTGACTTCACATTCATTTAAGCCATAAGGAATGAAGGAATTTAATTCATGTTACCAAAATGACTCTTTTCTACGCACTGAGTCCAGATCAGTGGCTTGGCCAATGTTTGTAAAGGGACAATCATCCATTCCATTGTGATCTAATTGGCTGAAATGTTCATGAAACGAGGCTTGTGGCACAATCTCGTATGCACTGTATTTCATAAAGCACGATTTATAATTGTTAAATCTCAGATGTGCTGATATACTTCTAACATATTGTATATTACATGTTTTGCACTGTGCTAAATAAACAACATTTGTGGAATTACCGTTCAGTTTGTCACTTCTGATTTCATAGGTCATTTTCCCACATTTGTTCTTAAATGTAGTTGTTTTATTAATTACTTTACACACACCGCGACGATTTCCATCACAATTGGCACATTTTCTAGATTTTGTGTTAATTTTAAGCAACCTAGCACATACAAATATATCCTTAAGACTCTTTCCTATCTTAAAACCTACTATTGGCATTGAGGGGAATACCTTGTGGTACTCTTCGTTAGGTGTTAGGGGAAGGAGAGTTCTTGACAGAATGTTTTTAATATTGGAAAATGTTGGATGATAAGTAATATCAAAGACTAATTTTAATCTAGATCTCTCCCTAGGCTCTCTGTCTAGAAGCTCATCCCTCTTACATCTTCAATACCTAGTTTCGAACCAACTTATCACTGTAACCCCTGTTTTGTAGCCATTCCAGTTCGTTACATCTTTTGTCCAAGAAATCTCCTTCTGAACATATCCTATTGAGTCGTAAGGCCTTACTGTATGGTACAGTGTTCTAATTTATACTGTATTATTGTATATATATATCAAACATTAAATCGGTTTTTTTGTATTATCGTATTTATAACCTTTGTATAGAATTAATATCATTTATTGTAAATTGTGTAAAAGTTAACTGTTCAACAACGCAAAAGTATATACATACACTCACATGCACATATTAATAATAATTTTTAATTATCTTTTGATTTATAACTTAGCTTATTGTTATACATTTTTGCTGTAAGAAGCAGTTTATTCTACGTATTAATTTTATACTATGGGGGATTTTATTTATTTTATTTAGATTAGATTTATTGAGTCGAATCATTCAAAAAGAACTGTGACATTTTTATGTGTTTATATATATATATATATATATAATATATAATAATAAGAAATAAATACAGAAATACATGGATGAAGATATATAAATGAACATTCACATTTATTCCACAGTAACAATTCTAGAACTTACTTGACAAAAACACTGTCCAGTTTTACTATTGCATTTTTCACTGGTTACACCAGCATTAAAACAATCACACTTCTTACAGATTGGATAATTGTAGTAGCCTTCTGCACATGTATGGCACTTGCGTGACCCAAAGTTCTCCTTACATGGACACTGCCCATCATTAATTTTGCACACTGCATTATCAACGCCAGTTCCTAGTGTGTCACAGTTACACGGTTGACAGCCAATCACTGAATCATAGCCAAATGTTCCAGGTTTGCATCGGTCACATTTCTCACCAGTAACACCTGGTGGACAACTGCAACGGCCGGTCACTTCATGACAATTGGAGCAGTTGCAAGCTGCAGAAATAAAGGACAGATTTTATTAACAAATTGATGGATCTAGATAAAACTGTCCTGGTCACTGTATAGATACTTACATGTCCACAGAGGTGTGAAGTTTATATATTCAATCCACCACAAGCTTAGTATTTGTGTGTATTTGTCACTCTTAGATCTACAAAACTTCCCCACGGAGGAGTGAAGTAATTAAATTTAAATCCTCCTTATTCATTTATAAATGAGATTATTCACCAATCTCACTGCCTGATGATGAGAGAAGTATCTCTTAGAATAATCTATTATTCCAAAGAAAGTTGTCTGTTTATATCAAAATCTAAACCCGTCCATTTATCTCAAAATCTAAACTTTTTAAGGAGCTCCAACTTCTGATAGCAACAGTAAAACTGTCAAAATTTGATACATATTTGAAATTCAAATTTTGTGTTTATGAAACATTTGTCTTTATAAGGATTATTGTTTACAACATTTTTATTGTCTTTTGTAATGCTCTTCTTGAGGCATTTCCAACTATATGACTTGGAAGGCTACTTAACAAACAAACAGTCATGCTGCTTTTTCAAATAGAAAAATACACAAATGTGGGAAAGTTGTAGACCTGGATCACATTTCATAGGCAGCCTAGTGTGAAACCTGCAGTAATAAATAAAAAACAAGACAACATGCAGTAAATTTCATGCACCATAAAAACATCCAATTATGCCTTTGCCCAGTTCCAGAAGAAACAATAAGCTCTCCCATCTTTAGCATGGGCAGTAAGATTAGCATAATACTGCTTGGTGAACTATTGTACAACATTTTGACTGTGAGAAAAAGAAAATATATTTGTATCTAGAATTATAGAAAATTAAAGTTATAGCTAACACACAAAGATTATAGCAATAGAGTTCTATTGTTTATGAGACTGGAGAAAGGTATTACTTACGCCTGCAGTTAGGGAATCCATAATATCCAATTTTACATTGAGTACATGCTGGTCCAAGTATATTTGGTCGGCAAGGACACTGTCCACCAAAACTTTCACACTTGAAACTTGTTGATCCTTCTGGGTGACATTCACAAGGCAAAGCACCATTGTTAAAGCTTGTTGTTAGAGAAAATATACTGTCTCTGCAGAATCCTGTGGCAGCTGGTTTGGCACAAAAATCCTTATTTGGAATGCACTGCTCTAAAAAGTGTTGGGATAGTTTCAATGGTTTTCCTTTGTACAAATCAGGTGATGCTGCATCAGGAGAACCTTCCGGTATCAACAAGATATATTCCTACAATAGGAAGGTTCAAAATAATACAGTGGTTAATGGTCACCTTTTAATTCACTGCACTAGTAGTGAGAAAAATTGGACTATTTTAACTAATTAACGCTTTAAGGATACTGTATACGTTCGTTCTGAATATTTTTAGAAAACTTTTTTTTATACCATTTGAAAGTTCTAGGGATATATAACATTTATTTGAAATAAGAAATATAAATTTTAATTTGGAAAGGGGGGAAATGGGGGATCACTTATTTTTCCATCATGTTCCGATTTTATTGTCTTGTTTTATTTAACAAATGGCATTATAAATAATTTTAAAGGTTACTAAATAACACATGCCAAGCAAATTTTTAAGTCAACATCTTTTAATTTATATACTATTTATACTTTTGCATCGTAATATTTATTAATTTTTTCTTCCAACTTCGTTTAAGAATTGTCCCATTAATTAAGGTGTGACTTTATTATTTCGTATAACAAAAGTATTAGAATGTTAAAATGAATATACTGGTCTTTTGTCAAATCGTGAAAATATCTTTTGTTTTTAGTTAATCTATGAATGCAACATATGTAAAATGTATTTTTTCTCGGAACAAGAAATTTCAGCAAAACTTTGACTTTCAAGAGCTCCAAGTCCCCGCCATTTTATCGCAATGTAACGAAATTACTCTCATTCCATACAGTAAAGCCTAGGCTAGAAAAGGTGTCTTTTTTTATCATTAGCGTATTTCAATTATTATCAAAAGATAAAGGTTTTTCGAGAAAAATATTAAATAAATATTTTCAATTGTTTTTGTCATTATTCTTTAAAGAAGTAATATTTTTTTAAACGGAGATGCCTTTTGTAAAGGAAAGAAAGATGCTTCGCACCATGTGTTTTTTATGAAAAAATGTTTGCATGGAGGGGACTTGGAGCTCATTTTACCCGAGTGACAAAAATAAAGTTAATATTTTTTTCTCTTTTCCAAAATAAATCCAGGAAAAATGAGTCATACCATGAGGTAGAGGAATAATACAGGATTTAGAAAATATATACTTTTGTGGAGATATATTCATAATACTGAACATGTGTAAACGAGTGTATACAGTATTCTTAATGCCTGGATATACCTCCAGGCTATTGTAAACTTCGTATTAGAAAGCTTTATAATTTTATGAAAACCCAGGGGGTATTTTCAGCTTTTACCAACGTCATTTTCCCATTTATTTCCACTAAATAACCCCCTGGAAAAAACCCAAATATGCAAAGATATAAGTAATGATTTGATTCATTTCCAGGGAGACTAGATACTAAAGGGTTAATGATTTTATAACTAGTAGGCTATAAACAAGTAAGAAGTACCACATTGCTAATCTAGTCATTTTGATGCAGAATAAATATGATATAAGAAGGAAGCTCAGAACTTCTAGAATTTTATAACAGTGACCTATAGTAGTGTGTTTTACAGTCAGAAATTTATTCAATTTTAGAAAAGAAAACGACACATTTTCTTTCTAGGAGGGTTGCATTTGAACCCCTATATGGCTTCAAATAGGGACATAATGTTCAACTTACAATCCATGCATCCTTGCCTGCTGGAATATCAAATCGTAATCGTGCATTTCCTTCTTCAAAGACATAAGTGTTGCTAGGACTAGATCTTGTGATACTTTGTCGACAACCATTCAAATTTGGACAATAGAAAAAGTCAAATCTGCCAGGCAAGCCAGAACCACCTGAATAGACACCGGCCCTTGCTTCAAATGAAGGATGATTTGGTTGGTAGAAGTGTACAATGATATGGTAACGACCAGCTTTTATGTCTGAAATAAAAGCATATTATTGAAAGTTATTGCAGTTGGAGGTGGCCCAAAGGTTACAATCCCATCAACTATTCTGACAAGCATTACTGAATGTGACTCCCATCTATGTTTTGAAAACCCCTTACTCTTCTCCTCATCATGTCAAGTGTGAAACAGCAAGGCATGGACAACAATTTTTGTTTAGTCTTAAGTATGGTTTGGCTTGTGATTAAAAACCCACACCTTTCAAATTGAAGCACTAGGCCACAATTGTGATAATATTGAAAATTTGTAGATTATTTGTTGTATATTGCTTCATTACTTATTTTATCAATTAAACTTCCCATGTTTTTATAGTGGCAAAGGAATTGTGTATCAATATAAAAAATATAGAAATAAATAAACAATGCATAGAAATACCCGGGGCTGGACAGCAGGCAGTAAGTGGTTAGCTCTGCTATATATAGGCTGCCACGAATTAGAATAAAAACATTACTGATTTTCATTTCCACACCAAGTGAACGAGTTTAAGGGTGCCTGAGCAGCAATTCTAAGTATTTCAATAAAAATAGGAATCACAACAAGAATCACCACAAAAACACACACTTTTAGGTTTTCTTTCCTACCACCCAGGAAGATTTTTTCTGGTCAGGAAACAAATTTAAATTGCTATTTTCATTGGAATAGTTCATAGTTTATATCAAAAGTACATGGAAATAGACAAAGACAAAGCCATACAAATATTTTTCAAAACTCAGTGTACAAATTAACAACTCACGCTTTGCATTTTGAAAAGTAGAGCTTGAAAACTTAGAAAACAAGTAAAAATGCAAATTGCACACATTTAAAAAAGTTTCAATGTTTTTAATCTTATAACAGTATATTTATACTTCCACTAAGGACCAAAAAGGTGAAGAAAACACTGTCAGGAGATTTCAGAAGATTGTCTCTGACTCATGCTCATTTTTGTTGCTACTTTCAAACTGATCCACAGACTTGTGTAAGGCAGACAAAATTCTAGTATTTACAAAATGGATCTCCGCCATAGAGGATTTAAACAGCATTCATGAATAATACTTAACTTAATATCTTGCACTGAGTAAATAATGATGATATATTTATGTAATAATTAATAATGTAGGTAAAACTAGTCTTAGGTTAAAAATTTTATTAAAGAGGAATTTAAATAAACTTTACTTTTCTATAAACTCTATTTTTATCTTAAAACTTACTTCACAATCCTGCTTGTACACTTTCTAAATGGTCCCTTTATACTGAATTTGGTGCTCATAAAGCTGCTGGCAAATAATGTTCAAAAATTAGACCATTGGATATCTTGTTTAAGAATGGGCTGTTTCGAAGGGAATGGGAGTATGTGTTTCAGAAAAATTATGTTTTTATTACAAGTAATATATAGTAAGTATTGGAGAGTTTTAACATCCTTGGGGCATCCACAGAATATTAGTGACTCTGAATCCCAATCAACATCAACACTTATATATAACTTAAAAACTTAACATATATTAATCTGTAAGACTTTTAAAAGATAAAAAAAAGTTGTAAACTAGTATGAAGTATGTGTGAACATTCATGCAGCAGTAGCTGTTCTTTATAAAACATCTGAGATGAAGGGTCCAAATGAACTCAATTAAAAAGGTACCTGTTCTAAATCAAAGAGGCCAGAAAAATAAAATTAAACATTGAGCTGATTTTAGAGAAAAAATTATATGTGAAATGACTCTTATCTATAAAAAGTGTAGTGAACAATTTACTTTCATTCAGGTTTTCAGAACATTGTATATATTCAACTTTGCATTTTTTATTTGCATGGAATTTCTCTCTAAAGGGTTTTAAAATCTTACTTTTAACATCAATGGAGTTTTGGTTCGGCTTTAAGTATTTCACTATAACATTAGGATCAATTAGATAGCTTGGTCTTGGTTCTTTAACTAGGTTGTTATTTGGATCTGATTCCTCAACTTTCACAACTGTACTGTCCTTAGGAATACTGTAATCCATTCTAGTACATTTGCCATCTTTAGTTGTACAGTATAATTTTGGACTTGCATAATCTAACTTCCATTCATTGTATGGGATCAAAGTAATGGAGTCCTAGAATGTAATGATATATCCCATTAATATACAACAAGATGTTTGTTAGTGTTAACAGAAGCTTATAATACCCTTGAAGCATGAACCATCAGCTATGTATGTCAACAAAAAGTGATTAATTAACTTTTGCAGATTAAATAATTATACAGAAATGTTAATGTATTTAAAGTGTGCTATTTCAGTTACATGTCCATTTTCTTTTTGAAGTCTTAAAGAAAATTCTATCACAATTATGTATATTATAATGACCTAATCACACGCTGTCAATCCAAATTTAGTAAATAAGTGTCTTATGCTTCAAAATAATTATAGGCTTATGCATACACTTAACGAGCATACACTTAACGAGCACACACTTAACAAATTTAATTAGTTTAACAATTTAATAATTTAATAATAAATAAAATAATCTATAAATAAATAACAAAGGACAAAGCTAATAACATTTATCAAAAAAACATTTAAAGCTTAATTTCCACTTGCTACTTGTATTATGATTGTCCCGTAGTTCTTTGCGACTTTAAAAAATAGATTGATATCAAATCCTATATTTTTGATGGATTTTTTCTGCTTAGCCAATTAGAAGCGAGAAAATGTCATGCATCAAGTGAAAATTTTAAGCTTAACCAGTAAATTTTAATTGACACATTATTCACATTCATACTGGAATTTAAGTTACAAATTTTAATACTGTAAATGTACATCTAAACATTTATTCACGCATTGTTTCTAGACATGGATAAAAGTCATGAATTAATTTATTTTGTCTTATCATAAATATTGAAGATAATTATATACATATGTGATAACAACAAATAACTTAAATAGAAGATATGAACTTACCACACCAACAGTTGCTTGACGTCTTGCAATAATAGTTAACATGCGACTGTCAGTATTCTCAATATTAAATACAACCACCCCACTATAATCACCAGCCAATACTGCTTGTCGACAGCCAAAGGTATATCTGAAGTAAATAAATAAAAACTTTATTTAACATGTAAATTTGCTTTTCCAGGAGGTTAATTATTGGAAATAAATGTGCAATACATTTGGTAAAAGCTGATAAGCCCCTTCAGGGTACGAATTAAGGATTCAAAACAGCTTCGCAAATTTTTTGGTTCTCCAGGGCACACAATGTGTGTTCCAAACCTCTTGTATGCAGCTAAAAAAGCAAGACTTTATCAGCTGGGATTCTTAGGGGATGCTGTGAGGCTAGATGTTTTCTGGTTTTACATTCTAAATGGCTCAGAATATCATGAAATCCACA
>JANTOQ010426684.1:0-11717 GCA_027564595.1 Bythotiara depressa
TTTCGCGCCAAAAGTGAAAAACCGAAGGACCGGTGACTAATGAAATGAGTACAAATTACCATTAATTTTGTACTATGGGAGATACAAATTAACGATTAATTTGTACAATATACGGCACGCCATTTCAACAAAAACTACAATCCGTGTTATTACTAATTTCAACATTATAACACAAAGATAAACTCGGCTTGTTCGCCAGTGATTATAAAAGTGTTGTATCCACCATTTCTTATATTGACCGAATCGCGAAAATTAGTCTCCAAGAAATGTTTAGTGATGACAGAACAGCGAATTCTTTTATAAATGACCGAATTAATGCCCACAAAATTTTCTAGAATGCCTGAACCGCTAAAATTAATATTCACGAATTTTTTAATGATAACCGAATCACGAAAATTAATCTACACGAAAATTAATCCTCCAATAGATAAGAATTTCTTTGCTAGACTCAAGTAAAAACAATTTTCTTACTAAGAAATATTTTACTTGAGTACTTGTTTTAAGTAAAAATTATTTTCTTACTAAGTAAATTATTTCTTGAGTTCTTGATTTAAGTAACTTTTTTCTTAAAATAAGAAAATTCGTTCTAGGTGAGAATTAGACTTTTTGCTGTGTAGCGTGTCCAGGAAACGAGGATGGTAGGAGATATCAAAACATGGAAACATAGTTGAAGCGCTTATATCAACGTTTATTTCTTTTCAAGGAAAATGTCGCAACGCGTCCTTTATTATTGGCCTGTTCCAATTACTTTGCCCCCATATATATGTATGCATGTATTCTTTATTTAAAGTTGGAGTTTTTTATAAGGCTTCTTCCAAAGGCATCTAGCTGTTTGTAAACACTTAGGTGTGTGGTTCCAAGATAGAGCTTCTCGAAAATCGAATCAATTTACTCCCAAAATTGATGTACATCTTGGTAGCGATAAAGATATACGTTCTCAAGGAGTAGAGAAATACATACCAGTTCTCAAGGAGTACAGACCAATTAAGAACTAAGTGAGAATCCAACCGTACTAAATAACCACCCTGTCGTTTTAATAACCTCACATTAATTGCGGTTTTCCAACTTACAATCCGTTTTTCGAAACTCGCTGTTGGTACCTATTCCTGATAATAATCTTCGGAATATCGGAAACCTCCCTACAGCATTATTTTAAAATCATGAATTCCGATGTAGTTTCCGAATAATCTACTATGGGTTGTAGCTTTATCCTGTAATGCATAAGCATACCTCCTGGTTATATTAAACTTCCATTAAAAACCTTCATAATCTTATCAGCTTTTACCAAATATATTTATCATTATATTTCCAATAATTTACCCCATGAAAAAAATCAAATAGCAAATAAATGACTTATTATTTGATTCCTTACCGGGGACACTATGCATTAAAGTGCTATTTGCAGTTTGGCGTTATGCTTGGGAATTCAATTTCACTTCGTAAAAACTATGAGGAAATTCATCCTATATATCGCTGTGATGTAATAAGATGTCTTAACTCTTTAACCTTATACGTCCTTATAGACCGTTCTAATACAGTACTAATATCTCTGGAAGGGAAGAGGTTCAGGAAATGGGAAAGAGTATGTCCTAATTAACATATAATTCTGCGTCGGATAGTGTTGTTTTGACGCCGTTAAATTGCAACGAATCACTGCTGTGCAGCGATCGGTAACCGCGAAAACTGGTGAGAATTTTCCACGTTTCGAAGAAATGGTTCGTAGTCTAAGCATATGTATACCTCCTCGCAGAGGGAACATCATAGTCACACAACGTTGAAACAGCGTTGTATCAAAGTCTGCAACGTTTATTCGACGTTGAAAAGACGTTGTTTGACCATGATGTGCCCACTGGGCTGGTTATATTAAACCTCCAATTGGAAACTTTTCGGAATCATGGGTTCTTATCAGCTTTTCCCAAATTTATTTAAAATAACATTTCTAAAAATTAACCTCCTGGAAAATGCAAAATAGCAAAGAAATGACCAATGATTTGACTCCTTTCCGGGGGACACTATACATTAAATGGCTAAGTCATCGCTATGTTGATAAAATATAAAGGGAAAGATGTTTGCGGATCATAATATTAATTTTGCTCATTTGGAATCTCTTGTCAGTTAATAATGATCAAGTTTATAGCAACGTGTTTTATTTTGTCGCGTCGCGCTTCCTATGTCTTCAAAAAACCTATGTGGAGAAGAGTACAATGAGAGAACCAATGTTTATGAGTTATAAATTTACATCAAGATAAATAAAAGGTTTGGTTAAGCTTTTCTAGTGTAATTTATCGTTGAAAAAAAAAGTGTAAAGTGAGATTTTAATTAAAAACAGATCTTTCCCGAAATAATTTCATTTGTTTTTTATAAAAAACCGAGATCAAAATCACTTTCTCCGTCAAACGTTGTATTTATGTTCAAGATTTTAAAATCGTATCATTTTTCTAGAAACAACTACAACTGTTTTAATTTAGTTTTAAATTTAAAAACAATTTGCATGAAACGAGGCTTAGGATGATTACAGAGTCATTTAGAGAACTTTGGCCGAGTGTATACAATAGCCAAAACAATCTTTCTACTTATCGCAGAGACTTGGAATTTGCAACAAAAATATATTTATAGATAATGTAATGTTTGTACCACAAGTGTTTTTCAATTTCGTAAAACGTCTGTGTGTATGTTTATTCTTACAAGGATGTAATAGCGAAACGACCGAGTAAGGTTTCGTGGTTGCTTTTAAAACATAACAAACCATGTTGGTGACCAATGAGAAAGTATGCCTGTACCCCCTACCGTGATTGTTGATATTAGAGGATTTGTTATAAGTTGACGGGTGTCAAACCTTTCTGAAGATTTGATTCGATTATATTTAATCTTAATTAAATGACTGACCGCGAATGTGTTAACCCTTTTAAAATACGATATTGTTTGTAAAAGGAAAGTTACTGGATTATTTACATTGCGATGATGATCCAAGCCAATCGCGTGCGCTGAATTATGGATGTAACTTTGTTGGCATTGACATAAATATAAAAAACATTTTCACATTGCACTGTTGCATAATGTAGCACGAAGATGGAAGGTTGTATTCGAATTCATTACTGTAGTAATTTTCTTGCAACGACTGATGCGATTTAAGATTTAATAATCATAGAATATAGTACTATATTCGTGTTACGAGCTTGGAGTCATTTTATGTTATTATATTATTCACTATATATATATAGAAATTACGAGTAATGTCATGAAGTTGCGAGTTATTTAGTAATGTGACGAAGATACGAGTTACAAGTTATTTTCTTTCACTTTATCACAGCTATTTTATTGCATTTTACGAGATATATATTAACATTTTAACAGTTATTAGCTACCTTCAGTTATTAGCTAGTTATTCCATCCATATAACAGTTGTATTCACAACGGAATACGTAGAATGTCATCACAAGTTGGATTATAAACTCTAATTCAGTTTATATCGAGGGTTATCAGATTTAACTTGCGTTCCGTTTGCAGTTTAAACTACGACCAAAACTGTTTAGCATAAAAACGGTGTTTATTGTTTTGATTTACTCAAGTACCACACAAAATCCAAACAGTTAATGTGTTTTGATTGCGAATGTAACGCAAGTTAAATCTAACGTTTGGGACGTATATTAACTTAACAAAGGTTGTCAAATGACATTACGGAAGCAGTAATGTTTTCGTTCATGGTTGTTTGTACATAACACGCGTGCAATGATTAATGTTGTGTACTTTAGAGCAATAGTACGCGTGTACGTGTGTATGTACACTTTTGTTTACAAACGAATTCTTGTGAAACGTCTATACAATCGTGGTTTTATTTTTAGTTTGATTACAAGGTATGAAATTTCGAGGAACAAAAACTTTACTGTGTATTGCTGCTTGTTTCTACTTTCTCACTATATTGACAACTTTACAGAATGTATCAAAACAGGAAATCAAAGCAATTATTAATGTTTTTCATGACAAAGACGTGTTAAATGAAAAGTTCAACGCAAATGCAATTTTCAAAACAACATATGAAACTTTGAAACATGAGACCCTTATGAACCCGTTGAAAAGACAAAATAAAAATAAACTTAGAAGATTTGTTGAAACGGATGACATCACTCATATAATAAATTTGCAGGACACTTTAAAAGCTGCTGATGCGACCAAAATATTGTCCAATGTTAATACGGGGCCCAATCAACCGAATACAGTACAAAGGTTACATTTAGAAAAGAAATACTCAAACAGACAAATCTTAAAGTCGTTTAATAAGCCCTTATCCCTAAATAGAGATCGAAACACTTTACGTTATCTGTTTCCAAAATCAACAAATGATGTTTTGATCGGAGCGTCAATGGGAAATAATCCATTCGTTTCAACGCAGGAAGCATTATATACGAACAATGTTTTGACAAGTGATATAGATCGGCTTATATTACAATTAAATATGAAATTAGAGGCGACAAAACCAAAACTAATTCTGTTATATTATCATGATAAATACACGAGCACGAAACGTTTGAAGGAGAATGAATGCTTTATTGATAAATGTGTTTTTTCAAAGACGCCTGAAGATTTTCTTAAAGCGGATGCTGTAATATTTAAAGAAATACCAAAAGGTTTATCAAGGCCAAAATCACGCCCTGATCAAATATGGATTTTATATCAACTAGAAGCACCCGGCCATACGAAGGCAGTCCCACCTGGTATTTTTGTTAACTGGACTGCCACGTATAGACGCGATAGTATCCTGATTACACCATATGGGAAATTTAAACCGTATACAAATACAAAGTTTCCTATCCAACAGCCACTTAAAAACTTTGCCAAAGGGAAAACAAAACTTGCTGCGTGGTTTGTGTCTAACTGTGTGACATCTAATGGGAGATTAGAATTTGTTAACGAGTTGCAAAAGTATATACCGGTAGATATCTATGGAGATTGCGGTAATTTAACATGCCCAAGGAGTAATCCCGATTGTGCAGATATGCTGCGAAAAAATTATAAGTTTTACTTTGCTTTTGAAAATTCTAATTGCAGAGATTATGTTACAGAGAAGTTCTTTACCGCCTTAAGGTAAGTTAACTTTAATATCCAGACCGGCTAAGTGGAAAGTTACGTCTGACCATGCCCACTTTTCATTTACCACTTACACTTTTCGTTACTCTTTACTTATCTTCTATATTAAATTTTTCAGAGTTACGTGAACTGGCAAATCTCCACTTATTTTTGTTGCTACCTACGCGAACTGTTAGAATCTGTTTCAGAAGTTTATAATTTCTGAAGGGAAGTGAAACGAAACCATACCGTGCCATGATTTTTTGATTTTTTGTCTGAATGCTAGTTTCTGTTCATTCACATGTAGTTTTAACAAGGAAGTTATTAAAACACCTACTTGGATTTTCCAAACAAAAAGTAGAAGCAAACACTACGATGATAGACATAATTTAGGAAATGTTGTGCGAAGAAGACTTTTGGGGAATGTTTTTGAATGAAGCCTTTTCCAAAAGATGTTCCAAGCAACTGTTGATCTGTTTAAGAAATTGAAAACAGTTACTGTTACGTTTTGATAAGGAAATTTATGCCTTCAAGAAAATTTCAGTAGCATACTTATTTTATAAATAATGAAGTGAAATGAAATCTAGAAAAATAATGGGAAGGGGTTTTTATTTTAAGAAAGGGCGTAGTCGTTTTGTGTTTGTATAAAAAAGGAATAAAAAGCGAAATATTTTAGCATTAATAAGTATCTTGCAGGCCAGATTTTTGGAATTAGTAAGTACATGTACCATTGTTGGGCGACGAAGAAAATATTTTGTTCTAGATTGCTTAACCCTACCCAGGGTGGGAAGGGTGGATTCCACCCTCCTGTCGGTTTAAAAAATATATATTTAGAACCACTGGTTTAAATGGCCTGAAATTATGTGTCTTTTTCAAAAAATGTTATTATTTGGAATAATGCTTCTTTCGTTGGGATTAGATCCTCGGCAAGTTGTGAATTTTTTTTTCCGATGTCATGATATTATATACCGCTGGAAAGAAATTTTTGTTTAGAAATGAGAAATAATAGTCAAATAAGCTAATTCTATTTGATAAAACGCCCCCATGCTTATTTTAGAACATTTAAAGAAGGACTCAAATTTCTTGGCAACAAATAGGCAAAAAAGTGTTTGATGACGTCATCAGCACAGTGATGACATCATAAAAATAATTTTTGACCAAAAGTTTTGTATTGCCCCCATATTTGTATGTGCCAAGTTTTATTGTTATTGCATGTCTATATCAAAAGTTATAGAGGGGACGGATTCCACACCAGCCGAAACAAGTCAGTGAAGAAAAGAGAAGAGAGTTACCAGTTCGAATAACTCTTCAAATTTTGATGTTGAAGATAAGTAGATAGTTAGGAAAAATTGGCGTGGTAAATGAAAAGTGGACGTTGTCACCCGTATCTTTCCATTTAGCCGGTCTGGGCATTAAAGGGGAAATTAAAATAGAACCTTGTATATATGTATTTTGTGCGTCACAAGCGACAATTTAAAGGAGGAAACCCCCGGAAAACCCGCAAAAGCTTTTTGATTAAACCTTTGAAGAGCCGTTAAACTCCTAGTAGATGCACGGTTAAACTCAATTTGCTTGTCATACTTTAATGAGAATATACAAAGTATGAACTTAGTAAATGATATAGTTCCCTAATTCTGAGGAAATATAGCTGGATGTTCTTCAAAAATGAGGAACAAATTAAGGATATAGGTAGGTTCAGCTAACTTAAATATTTTTCAGGAATAAACTTTCGTGAATTATCTCAATAAGAACATTTTAAGGGAATTAACAAAAGAAAAGAAGCAAAAAAACACGAGTTTTGAATAAAATTCAAACATTAGGCTTCTTGGCAACCTCGTCCCCAGCGCTTCTTTTCTTTTTTACTTGTGGGTAGCGCTATGTATGCTGTAGCTCATAGTATTTTGTGTCGCTATCCTGAATCCGCGATTGTGTTACCGTACTTTTAACGCCACGGTATGTGACAAGGTTTTCTTTAGCTTTCTAAGCTCGTTTGTCCTACCGTACATATAAATTATTAATTATCGTATCAATAGGGTATTTATATTATTATTGTTTTGCTTTGTCTGCCCAATCTAGGTAAGATGTTATTTATAGTTATGATGTCCTGAAGAAATATGCAAGAAATGAAATTTTTCATCGTCTGATGGTTTATTGACGTTCTAGGAAGGAATTTGCAAGCATTGATTTCAATATGTAATCCTTTCCGTATGCCCTCAAGGTTGGCTTAACTTTGAAAGTTTACTTGTATAATATTTGCTACAATCATGGTCATAAATATTTGACACGATTAACCGAAATGAACTCACCACAAGTCATGTTTTATTGGATACAACTTAAAAGAGTTAAACCTTCAATTTACCATTGTTTATCCAGTATACCACAGTTGAACAGGGGGAATCAAGAATCTTAATAAACGTGTACTTAAAGTATACTTTCCCATATAAGACAGTAATGAAAATATAATCATTAAGAGTACAATATTTCTCAATTCTGATTGGCTCTGAGGAGTACAATTAATCGTTAATACTGTACTGTAAACAGCGCAAATGTAAAAGGAAGATTAGCGCGGATATTATTTCGACACTGACAATTTACAGACTGTGCCCAGCCTTACTATATTGACGTCATTTGTACCTTACAAGATCTGGTCTGTTATTTTAATTCTTTACTGTAAAAAAAAAGGAAGCAGAAATTACAAAACAACAACAAAACATAGCGTCAGGAAGTCAAAGATCAAATAAATAAATAGGGAAAATAAACAGATTTGTTGAATCTAGCCAGCTGTACTGAAACAGAATTTAAAATTTATCGTTGATTAATATACAAACCATTTGGTGAATAATTGTCTTCACCTTGGTATGAGGGAGACGAGAAGAACATTAAGCCTTCATATCAAATTTTTACTTTACTTTAAACACGGACAGTCTTGCTGTAAGTTTCTATCTTACACGAAGGACTCGCGAAAACTATAAATGGGGGAATTGAACTTCAAAGCAAGAATAATAAAACCCAAAATGCATGCTACTAGCGACAATTAAATTGTTTGAATTGTATAAATGTCTGTATAAACACTGGTCCATTATATCTTGCTGTTATCAATAATCCAAATTTCGTACATAACATCAATTCAATGTTAAAATCAACGAAACAGCGTTCACCATAAAATGCTGTCTGTGCAAATAAGAAAATCATTCTGCAAGAAAAACCACTGTGGCTCAGGTTTCGACAAGTGCAAAATTAAAAATGTAGTTAGCTAACTGTACTGGCCATTCTAGCGAAAAAGATCAATTATATGCCATGCCAAATGCCATTTCTTCCGGAATTAAAAAGGTATCTGTCTTATTAACAGCATTGAAATCGTCCTGTAAACTTCTCATTTGGTAAGGTATTGATTGGAACAAATTAGCTACCTCAACAACAACAAACCAATTTTTTCGCTCTTTCCGGTGGTAGTTAACATTTATTTTAGTAACTGTCCAAGTTAATATAAACCATAACTATGTGTCTGAAAAACCTCCAAAAAGATGACGATTAGCCAAAATCAGTGATACTGATGATTCACAACAACACCAATTACTTGAAATAATGTTTTAAAACTGACGATGATTACTACATGTTGCTATATTTGTTCGAATTTACAGAATAAAATTTCATAACACGTTCGATTTTTTGATGTTGTGATGAAATGGTTTCTTCCACCGCATATACCTGGTTTCTTTATATTGACGTTGCAGGCACTTAATGATTAACTAGTAATCGCAAGGTCTCTCGCACAATTAACGATTAATTCACTCGTAACAAGGAAAAAAGCTAAATTTTTCTTCCTTGTTACTCGTGATTTAATCGTTAATTGTACTCGAGACCATGCGATTACGAGTACAAACATACCAACAAGATGTTATCACAGTGGTGTTACTTATATAAACACACACATTTTTTTAACTTTTAATAAACAAAGATTAGTGAATGTACAAAAGTATGAAGGTGATATGCAGTATGATTTCTGGAAATCAAATATAATTATTGTACTTCCCAAACGTCATTGAAAACGACCGACATCCTAATTTGTATTTTTGTGTCCTTTGTGACGTCATAACACAATGAAAGCATTGAAGTAAATGCAATTTTCGACGTTTTTAGTAAAGAAAACATTGTTTTTTTTTGCGTTCCGACCAAGTTTTCACTTTAGCAACGTTAGCGTTCTTGATATTTCACACATATCCAGGAAAAGTAGCAAAACATAAATGAGATCTAAAATCCCATAAGTTGTGTAGTTGTGTAGGTAAAAAATTTAATCTTTAATTTTGTTTCGGTTTTTGAAATTTTTTTAATGCCTTTATTGGATCCAACCACAGGGGTCCAGGCGAATCTATTGGACGTTTAAATGAAAGAAGAGTGTCGTAGCTTTCGAATGTGACGACATGGCTTTCTAAAAATCTTTAACCTTGATTTTCGAATTTATTTTGCTAATGAAAGTCCATTTTTTGAAAAGATAGTGAACAATAAAGGGTTATTAGCTGGGGAGAGCAAAAACCAGACCTTGCACGTATTCATTCGTAATATTCTGTGAGCTCTCAGAGTCGTGAACTTATTCAAACATCTGTATACATTTTGAATATCTTGAAAACGGTATATCCATTGAATAAAATACCAAAGACGTCATCAATAATGATAGACAGTTTTAGATTAAGTTTTTTAAACTCATAATACAAGGAATGACTGTGCCTAATTTTAGGAAAATTGAACAAACCCAACAATGGTTATATGCCACTACACTTGTGGAAGTTAAATTGTGGCCAATTGGGCACCTTTAGTCAAAATATTGTGTCCACGATTGTAGTCAAACTGCCTCAGTTTACCAATGTTTGCTCTTTGTAACTAGATTACACCTGCTGAAGAGATTAGAGCTACTATTTTTCTCCTGAAACTGAAGAAAGGTGTATAGGTAACAGAGCAATTTATATTCCCATAACTTAGGATTTGCTACAAAAATATCCTTTACCATTCTTCCGTTTAGGAATGACGTTGTACCAATAGTGATGGGAGCACACCCTGACGACTACAGAATGATTGCACCTCCACAAAGTTACATTCATGTAGACCAGTTTGAATCTCCAAAAGAATTAGCTGATTATATAAAACTTCTTGACAATGACGATCAACTTTATAATTCATACTTCCGCTGGAAAGGAACGGGCGAATTTATTAACACGAAATTTGTATGTAGACTCTGCGCCATGCTTCAGTTAGCCCCATCTTTCCATGTTTGGTATAAAAATATAAATCGGTGGTGGAATAAAGAAATTTGTATTAATGTAGGCAGTCAATCCAAATCTTGGTCAACATGGAGGACGTGAAGAAAAAGAGAAGATTTAAATTTGTAAATATATAAAATAGAGTTTGTTCTGCTTTAGAAAAAAAGACACTCACCTGAAATAATATACATTTATCTTTAATGATTTCTACCATGACAACTTGACAAGTTTCTAACACGACAACATATGCGAGCTTCCACACAATCTTTACTTGTAGCGCAGGTGCATGATCTCTCTTTTGCATAACATTTTAGGAATCGTTCCACACGTTACGTTAAAGTGAACTGGCTCCTGCAACATGTATAATTTTGGCGTATGCAGTGGACGTACATTAGCCTAGTAAACTGAGCTCTTTTCTCCTTTCTTCCTCTCTCTTTGATCTCGTTTTTTGGAAATTGTTGCTGTAAGAAAAGGCAGGGATTTTCTGGCTAGACGAAGATATGTTAGGAAAATTAAAAAGGCAAAGAAACCACCAAGAATATGCATCCAGCCGTGAGTGCAGAATATATAGGTATGACTTTGAGATCAGGAAGAGTTTAACATAAATATAGAGACATGCCAGGTAAGGAAAATGCGATATAAAATACGGTATGTTGCAACCTCGTTCCCAAGGCCTGTTTCTCTATTTGATATTGGAAATCCTGCCTTCCGAAGAAGAAGAAGAAGCCCTTGGGAGGGGGTTAGGAGTGCTTAAAAAAGAGAAAAGAAAAGATAATGTGTCAACATTTTGCTCAAAAATATAAATAAATCAAAAATCAACTTGATATCGTATAAATATTAATCAACATCTCTGTCCAAGTGGTGTTGCAGGTAATTTATTTTTGCCCGAGGAAAATTAAAACTTTAATAACTCTTGATTGTATAATGTTATTAACTTGAAATTTTGTGACATTTCCTAAGTTTCTATAAGGTTTTCTAAATTTTTTGGAGAAATGACGATGACAAAAGCCGTCTTTTTTGCCCTGATGCCCAACGAGTTACCTTAAAACTATATTCCCAACTGTTAGTATTAAAACGATTTAGTTTCTGAAAGACAAAAGATGGTAAGTTACATTTGCTGTCATATTAGGACGATAATTTGTCCCAAATGGACGATTATTATCACGGTATATCGTGGAGAACGGCCTCTCTACAAACATCCATAGGTCATATTTACCTGTTTACTTATTTGTTTTTCTTTTAAGCTTTCAGCTATGAAAGCTTTAAACAAAAACATACGCATTTCACAATACTGTACCACTAGAGCACGTTCGATATACAGTCCTATTTATTTATTTATTTATTTATTTATTTATTTATTTATTTATTTATTTATTTATTTATTTATTTATTTATTTA
>JANTOQ010426906.1:0-11717 GCA_027564595.1 Bythotiara depressa
ATTTACTAGAGATTTAAATACTTCCTAATGAGCCAGGAATGCCATTTCCACAAATCTAGAGCCATTTAAAATGAAAATATTTTCTGCCCTTCCGACCCCACACCAATGGGGGGCCCTCAGGGAGTCACTAAACATGTTTCAAGGTTTGGCCTATAAAATTGTGAAAACGGCCCTGACACCATCATGCAATTGTAAGTTACCAGTAAAATGTGTTGCTTGTATTATTGTTTTATTGTTATCTGTTTTTTAAACACGTGCTGTTTGTTAAACACGTGACAATAACGATTCAACTCAACTCAACATGATTTTTAAATAATTTTAATTCAAATTTTAATTTGACGAGATGGATTTTTAAGTTAACGTAATGTAAAACGTAATGTAAAAACTTGGGGAGTTAAGAAATGGGTGTGGTTTTATAAAAAGTGGGTGTGGCCATGCCGTAACTCTCCATGTTTGTAACTCCACATTTAACTCTCCAAATCTTAACTCTCCACTTAGACGGACTCAGTTTATACTGTTAACTAACAGCTGTTAAATTTTAAACTTTATATTTTGTGTCATGAAATAAGCTCCAAGTGCTGGTATGATTAATTTTTTCTGATAAAACATACATCATCATAATCCTGGTGTCCTTCTCTAACAAACCGTATCAGGCTTCTTCTTATAAAACACCTGTTAGAGAGTTATGATGAAATAAACAATAATATTCCTCACATTAACCATACTTTTTTAATCATAAGTCCTTACACGATGATAAAAATGAACCACACAAAAACTAAAAAATCTCCAAAACAGATTTGATGCTGAATGATTACTGATGCGTAAAAGTATTGTTTTATTGTTCTTTAGTAGCCCGTAACTGAAGATGGAGTTCAAAATATGGGGATATTTTGAGAAATTTACCACAGTGAGAAAATATAAATTTTCTTTTCGCCCATTATCAGTTCGTTAAACGAAGATGTTTACAAGTTGTTTAATCTTGATTTAACTAAATAACTTTATTTTTATATACACACCCTTTGTTGTTTTAACATTTTTATGTAATAGCGCAGCAACACAAGAAAATGAACTTGAGTATAAGGAAGAAAGAAAGAAAATAATAAAGAGGATAAATACACATCTTTCTTAACACACACAATAAACGAGATGGAAAAAAGTCACAAAATTATGTGTATCCTACAAAAAAGTTCAAGTACCCAAGACAATTCATGCACATGAACTGATGATTCTGTTCAACAAGTTGGCTTACACCATTCTTGGTACGCCTCTCACTTCTGGAAACAACTGGCAGGGTTAGCACAAAGTGTATGGGAGATTACAAGGTGGTTTTTATCTAGACATCTAGTTCAAAGTTAAGCATACACAAACGATTCCATTTTATACATAGATTTAGTTAACAAGTGAAACACTTTATTATTTATAAATAATTATAATGACTAAACCCTGCAGAATTTAATAACTCCCGTATAATCACACATTCAGGAACACACTCATTTTAACTGCTATAAATCCTGAAATATAAACAATGTTCTTTCTTTTTCCTGTTGGGTTCTTCCTGTATCAGGGTTGCCACCAAAAAAATAAACTCAAATTCCAGGAGTTTCCAGGATATTTTTTATATTGTATTTCCAGGACTTTTACAGACTAAATTCCAAGACTTTTTGGAATGTTTTTATAACAACTTTTATATTCAAGCATCATAGAAATTTTGAAGTTACCTACAGAGAAAATGTGCTGGCTGAAGTCTTGATAGTTGTACTTTTCTATTAATAACTAATCATAATGTCTTCATATTTAATAAATAGCTACTATTTAATATTTTATTATTTTCTAAAAGAGAAGAATTATACCATGATAAAATCAACATACAGTAGAAAACTAAAAAATTGCAGGACTTTTCCAGGATTCGTTTCAAATTTCAAAAGAATTGTTTTCAAATACAAGGACTTTCCAGGACTGGTGGCAACCCTGTATACATACACTGTTGTTGTTGTTGTTCTTGTTGCATTATAACCAAATAAATTTTAACAATGCACAAAATTCCAAAACACATGGAGATGCACATCACCATATTATTATTATCTTTTTGGTGTTTAAAAGCTTCCATCTTTTATACACAGTCTTAATTTACTTTCATGTCGCCAAATTACAATGATTGAGATCCTGATTTCAGTTAAACCTCCAATTTAGGCTATGTAAGTTTCTGATCGGCTCTACAGGTCAAGTAAGAACATCTGCTGATACCAGTGATTTTTTATATAACATTTTAGAAACTAGAATAATTTTGAATAACATACTGCCTTAAAAAGGCTTTTTAGTTAGGTACATGATGGTAGTTGTAGGTACATAACAATAAGACACTTTGTATTCTGCAAGTTCTTGTCATTTAGCACTTGAAACTTTGTAGCATTTGTATAAATTATAGCAAATTTTATATTTTATGTATGTGTGTAAATAAACTTGACGGAAGAAAAAACTAAAACTAAATTATCTTATCTTAATGTTACTACTCATATTATTCATTCATTTTAGTTTTAATAAATAAATAAATATATAAATATAGTCACCAGAATTAGTGCTCTGTCATTTATACTAATTAGAACAAAAATTATATAAACATAACATAACAACTTAATTATCTGAGAAAGCAACCATGGGGAACACTATAAAGAAAATGCATGTATACATTCTTTCTTCTCCTCAAGAGTTATTACGAAATGGTAGCTAATTTATGAGACCATTGAGCATAGAAACATTTAAAATATAGCAGTTAAAATTAGTATTACAGAAACTGTGATTTTAGGGGAGTTGAATTGTTAGCACGATCTACATAACATGTGAAATAGTTGATCATTTTATAAACTAAACAGACTAAATTCCAAGACTTTTTGGAATGTTTTATATTCAAGCATCATAGAAATTTTGAAGTTACCGACAGAGAAAATGTGCTGGCTGAAATCTTGATAGTTGTACTTTTCTATTAATAGCTAAGCATGTCTTTCTATTTAATAAATAGCTACTATTTAATATTTTATTATTTTCTAAAAGAGAAGAATTATATACTACGATAAAATCAACATAGAAAATAAAAAAATTCCAGGACTTTTCCAGGATTCGTTTCAAATTTCACATTCAATGTAAATAGCCTGGCTGCTACCATGACTTAGCACTTTATCTGTTTTTACATATGTAAATTTTTTACCGAATGAAAATAAAGAGATAATAATAAATAAATAATAACTACACTAAACACAGCAGAATTTTTTGCTTGATTGGTGTTGTAACTTTCCCAGGATGGGGAAAATATATTTTTTCACAGTATCGAAATCGTTTAAAAGAAACAAAATATTTTAAAAATATTTTCTTTTGGTTTAATACGGGGTTGTACAGCATACAGGTCATAAAAAACACATAAACTGTTTATAAGAAGAATATTTTACCCTTACGATAATATCAGCTTTGAAAAACATATAAAACCAGAACTATAATTCTGAACTTGAAAATATTTTTGATTTACTGCTTCTTTTATTGCAGAATGTAAATGTATTTTAAAGATTCTGAAACATAATAATTATACTACACATAAAATTTATGTAATACATAATTAATGTTAAAAACATAATTTATCCATTATTCAAATCCCAGAATGCTTTGCACACATTATCAAAACAACTGGGTGAATAATAACATTTGCAATATATAGAGAAAATAATCAGAATTATAAGCAACAACAACAAAAACAACAACAAATATAACAACATCGCGCAGGAAGAAAACAACAACACTAGTAGCAGAGTTACATCAATCAGGAGGAAAAAACTCTCAGCCTTACCATTACCAACAACACAGAGATGAGGTCTCAAATCCTTTGTTACCATTTCAGATATATACATCTACTTATAATTAATTCAGAAATAATTTATAATTTATAAGAATTTGACTATGTTGAGTATATTTTTATAAAACCTAAAGTGGCATTGTCTTGGTTATTTGTACTTCTTAAAAATGTTTTTGCATAAACTTTTTAACTGCACACACAGTTCCATAGAATATTATGAATGAAAAACATAACTATGCTTGAAATGAAATATCTCACAAACCTTTGGAGTTGCTTGTTGCTTGTAATAAGGTTGTTGCTTGTAATAAGAAAAATAACTTTCCTTTGCCTAATTAAACATCTATAGCTTAACTACACTAAATAAAACTGATTTATCAGAGCAGCTCTATTGAAAAACATTATAGAAGCTTTTAGTAAAATATACTAGTAAAAGCAGGTAAACAAAAATACTTTTTTATTGCTTAAGATCTGATCAATAGAGTAGCACCATTAACAGCATTATTAACCAAATTATGCTTGGTATACTGATTTAACAACCTCAGAAGGACAGGAAAACTAGTTGACTATGGAGCAGTGTAGTGGTTTCAGAAAGCACCCTATCATAAAATTCTTATTGAAAAACTTTAACAGCCTTTATGTAGAACCAGGGGGTAGTACCTGCTTTTACCAACTTAATTTTCTTGTATCTTTCTAATAAATAACCACCCTAGAGAAAGTATATTTATGTGGTCACCAGAACAACTGACTGGAAAATAGAAAGTTCTGTGATGGTGAGTTGGTCTTGCAATCCAGAGGTTATGAGTCCTAATCACATTTTACATGCCAAGACCAATGTAATTAGTTGATCCACAAAAGAAACATAAGGCAGGTTTTGCGAAATAAAAATCTGAGAAAAAATAAAAACAAAATTATGAGAAAAAAAAGTTTCATTTAAAAATTATAACAAACACTAAAATATTTATCGCAAAAGTTATTCTGAGCTTTTATTGTGACAAGACAGGAGAACATTTTCACTTTGTAATATTTTTAAACTTCAGAGGAGGTCGTGAGAATTTTGCAAGTTGTGTGCTTGTACATCAAAATATACAGTAGCCTGAAATAAAATAACTCACATCATAGGAACAAGGGGGCTAATAACATTATGTGACTCATTTCCAAAATCAGTCTCAGTCTGTTGAAGTTAATGTGAAGAACAGGGGGTTTGTAATAATGTAGTTCACGTTTCCACATAAATTAACCTTCTGTACATACAGCCTAATAACCCATAGTATGGATCCAATTGACACAATAGTACCTTCCCAGATTGTTGTTATTTTACAAAAAAACCTATTGTGATTATTGTGAGTAGTAATAAGGAAAATAATCTAAATTATGAGAGTGACACGAATGAAAATAAGATTATGTCGTAATTAATTATTAATATGATACTAATTAATATGAAATTTGATACTGAGTGTATCTTTGCCATTACAAGCATTACAGACCAGGTAAAAAAATAAAACAAATAAATAAACACACAGATATATGATTCTTTGGTTTATAAGTATATAAGCCAGGGCCAGGTATTAACAAAAACATCTGTATACAATAACATAGGAAGCAAAATAAATAAATAAGCAAACTAACACGCATTCAAATATAAGCAAATTAATACTTTAAGTAAGAAGTGAGAAAAACGTAAACAAAACCAATCAATCAAACGGATTATTAGCAATTCGTATTATATCAATAACATTATTATACATAACATAAACAAATAAAAGTATCGGACATTATGTAAAGAAAATGAAATAATAATAATAAACATTGATAAATATAAACGATATCCAGTGTTAAAAATAGCCAAATATGAGCCAGTAATTTGAAAGTCTGGATGAATTATTTATTGCTGATCTACACAAAGCTGGCCATGACTGAAATCTGAATAAAAAGTTTTTGGATATGTTTTTAATAACTTTGTATCATTTTTGTATGTTACACAAAAGAAAACATTGTTCATTAATGCAAATTCTTTAGTGAGAAGCAATAAACAGATGTCACACAAAGATGTTAAAAAATAAATAAATAAATTCATATACATAATTATTATTATTACTTATTACTTCTATAGTTAGCAAAACTCTTGAAAGTAAACTTACAGCATTAATAATTTCTCGTTACTCATTTTGAATTATATCTAAAACCTAGCTTATAACAAGAAGCCGCTCTGCTTAAAAACTGGGAAAAACATGCACATCAAACATAATCACAGATAAAATATTTTGCAGAAATTAAATTTTGTGACTGACGTACAAGGTTCTTATTGTAGAAATAACTTGTTTAAAAGAAAATTCTTAAACAAAAGAAATGAACAGTGATTGGTTTAAACGTCTATAATACAAAGAACAAATTTGATTATAAATAAAAATTTAAAAATTATCTGGTGTTATTATAAAGAAGAAAAAAAAAGAAAAAAAATAGACATGAAATACGGATAAAATTATATGCATGAACAAAAAACCACACATGCTCAAAATAACTTTTTCAAGGAATGGGAACAATTTATAATAATAATAAAAACACATTTTTACAAAAGCAAACCCAACATTATATGTTGTTTTTAATGTCACACTCTGTTCTATATAAATGTGCATCATTAATGACTATTTCTAAAATAAATATAAAGCATCAGATAAAGCCTGTGAACATAATATTACAATGTAAACTAATATATTATAATCTTGTAAATCTTAAGGCTTTATAAATGACACTCTACTTCCAGAATAACCTTTTGAACTCAACATAATCACATAACAAGACAGGCAGGTTTAAAAAACTGAAGTCTATCCACTATCTGGGGTGGATACAGGATTTCGAATGTGTTAGTCAGAGAAAGCATTAACAGGTGGTGATCTTCAGGCAGTACATGGGGGTATCTTTTTTCCTGTGTAACACCCCTCGTTTTAATGCAAAATCTTCTTCGTGATTTTTAAAATTATATAAACAATACAATTTCGATCACGACGATGTGAAGTTATTATTGCCTTAGTTATTTTGCTATCTCCAGTGGGCATATTAGATCTGATTAATAATTGGAAATACATAATGTTAATAATGCTGAAAAAACCTCCTGTTTCTTTTAATAATATAAATATTTCCTACAGAATATAAAGTGAGTGAGTGGATTGACGAGGAAATCATTGATGGAAATCGAAAACGGGACAAATGTTTTAGGAATTTAAAAAAACTGGATTACAAGTAGATGAAAGGTAAAGCCCCCATAAATTTTGCCGTTTACACCTAAAATGGTACCACAAAAATCTCACCTGCTAGCTTGTAGAAGTAATTGTTTATGACAAATGTGGAATGCAAATAAAAAGGACATTCGTTCTTTAAAAAGAAAACTACAACATGTTGAATATTTTGAACCCTGTCTTTATGTGAGCATTTAAATCAACCTCGTACAAAGGGCCTTTGTTTTCCTTTTCACTGGAAAATCTAGGAATAACAAAATCTCTCCAGATTGTCAGTATTGTTACTGTTCAATGTCATTATATCATAGCAAAAACTCAGCATGTACAGTATACACTGCACAGCAGCTGGAGTGAAGAAGAATGCGAAAAGAAGAAAGATGACTCAAACTTCAACTCCATTTATTTACCCACTATCTGAATATTGAAGATTGCAATATTTTGAGTTTTAATAATTGATTAGTCAAAATTAAAATCCACCAGAATTTACTGTTTAATGTGTAAGGTCCTGTTTACATGAGAATCGGTTAACTTAGCTGTATTCAGAATCAAGAGCATAGATTACTGGTGAAAATTTTCCACCTAGTTGCTTGCATGAGTCTTATCATGTCATCTGATGAGAACCAAAATATATCGAGTTTTATAATACCATGTTTATACATATACTGTATATTTTTAAAATAACACAAATTTACTGTTATATTATATTAAATTATATATATACTTATATATTATACTTATTACAATAATATAACTTTGGTTGATAAACCCTACTTATCTTACTTTATAATTTGATGTAAAAATCTGTGTTATGTTGTTAGAGCTTAGAAATCCCCTTTACATGGGTTGGTTTTGTAATTAATGTATTTTATAATTATTTGAGCAGAAATAAATAAATAAATTCAATTATTTTCACTCATAACGATGTTAACCATTTAATACCAGAACATACCTCCTGACTATTGGAAACGTCTTACTAGAAACCTTTGTAATTTTCTGCAAGCACAGGGGGTATTCAGCTTTTATCTCCAATAATTAACCCCCTTGAAAAAAACAAAAAAGCAAATAAACTAGTAATTATTTTATTCTTTTCACACCAGCCACTAATGAGTTAATCAGGGATGCAAAATATTCTTAAATGTTTTTTTTTCTTATTCACTTCCATTTAATAACAAAATAAAAGGCTTAAAATATTGAGCAAGCCTATATTTAGTAATGTATATGTATATTTAATAATGTAGCTATTTGGAAACAAATGGTTTTTTGTTTAATCTTTCCATGGTAAAGTAATGTCAATATGAATCACCAACTAAAACTGGTCACCATGGAAATGTTCAACATTCGAGATTCTACTGAATACTTTGCGTATTATTATTATTATTATTATTAAAATGAATATTTATACAGGATAAAAAACAATTAAGTCTAAAGACTATTATCATATGTGTCCTGTTACAAATATTAATAAAAAATTAGTACTAGAAACAATAATCAATTAAAATTCTAGAAATATATTCTAGGCACATATTGACTATTTGGTAGCTGTACTGGCTAAACATTAATAGTAATCAAGTGTAAATAAATAAATAAATAAATAAATAAATAATTAATAAATAATTACAAAAATAATAACCTCAAAAGTGGTTTTTAGGGAAAATAGTCTTTACACAGAAAGTAAGAAAGTTTGTTACCAAGAGGTCGCAATCAAAATTCAGATTGTAATTAAAGCTCGTTAGATCCACTTAAGTTCTAATTGGCTCTGCAAATCAAGCAGGATCGGTCACTCAAATAAATAACTTCAACAGCAGAATCAAACAATGCTGCTCAACCAAACAACTTCCACATCAGAATAAAGGATGCTGTTCAACCAACAATTTCCCCAGCAGAATCTAAAGGTGCCGCTCAACCAAACAACTTCTACAACAGAATCAAAATGATGCCGTTCAAGGGTTGACCTTAAAAATGGTGATTAATTTGCAAAAACTAGCCACTCACTGTTGATCTAAACTTATTGCATTTGACATGCTTCAAGAGAGTATTTAAATTATTCTAGAGAAATAAATTTTATTTCCAGATTTTAGAATAATTTTAAGTATCTGTTTTGATGAGGAAAAATTAATTGAAAAACGAGAATACTGGAATAAACTAAAATATACAAACAAAACATCAATCCGTTGCTTTTATAGTGACAAAAACTAAAATATACAAACAAAACATCAATCCGTTGCTTTTATAGTGACAAAAACTAAAAAATACAAAAAACATCAATCCGTTGCTTTTAAAGTGACATACTGTACTTTAATAAAAAGCTTAGCCAACAAACTAACTCTTTTCTATCATTACTCTTGTTGTGAATTTTATCTTGATCATTTAAAAAACATTTCATATCAAATGTTCGCGAGATTAGATTATTGTGGAAAACAACATGAACGTTATAAGATAGATAACAACAACAACAACAACAATAACAACAACAACAACTTTGGAAACCAATTAATCAGCATTTAATTTAATTTATTTACTTATTTATAATTATATTTATAATTATAAAAAAAAAAATTGGTAAAAATGATTAAAAACCTCCTTGGTTTTTTAAAGATGATAAATAAGAAGAAGGAAGTTAAAATGAGCAAGGGTTATAACAACGAAGTTTGCATGTAATAGTACCAATGGGGTCAAAGTAGAGAAAAATAATTGAACATATAAAGGGAAAATTTAATTTAATTTATGCAGTATGTAATTAAAATTAATGTGGATGACACACATCACACAAAAGCTAAAGGGTGAACAGAAATTTTTTAAACCAGAACAGCTGAAAAAGTTGAAAATTTTCAACTGCAAATTTTTTTTTCAGCCAGAAAAAAAACTTTCATGCTTGCAAATTATAATAATTGTGCCTACTGAATTGGGAAAACGTTTCTGAGTCGAGATGGGCCTTAAACTTAGTTCCTGCTGAATTGTTTCTATGAATAATTGGTAAAGGCGAGTTTTTTCTGCCAACATTTACGTAAATTCAACTGAAATGCTTCTGGTTAGAGATAAACAGCAATAGTTTTGATGTTTTACATTTGACTGTATGTTTTACTTTAAGAAACTTTGTCTCTGAAAACTATTGAAATCAAACAAAGCAGGACATATTCTAGTACCAAAGGGCATGGTTGCATATTTCCTAAAAAATGGTACTTTTGAGATTTAAAATCTTAAAGAGGGCATATCTTTCATTCAGACCCCCTATATGAGTGTTGAACGTTCTAGCATCCCAAAATAAGGCACTGCCTTCAATAGTGGAAGGAAAATAAGATCTAGAATAACATAAACATATAGTATAATATATAATTATAATATAATATAATATAATATATAGAAGGTCATCTTTTTAAAAATACACTGCAACAACAAAGGTCTTAACTAGTTGAAAGTAAAAATACATTTCCATTATTCAAGTAACTACTCGTCTTCATTTTCTTATTTATTTCTACGTTTACAAAACATTTTCACTATTTTTTATGATATCTTGGGAAAACTACCACTTCAAATTTAGATTCTGCATTAGGCCCTGCAAAAAGCCAAGTGGGATTAAAAAGTAGAAAGTGAAAATTAGTTTACTTTTATAGCAGAATCGGGAAATCAGTTATATTGGCAATGTTCTTCTTTTCTTGTTTTGTTCTTATTAAAAAAGTAGCGTATTATTTAGAGTCACACAAGCATTATTTGCAAAAGATGTTTTGATATATGGGACAAAAACTTTTAAGGAACTATATTACACAAACTGATAATCAGTTTAAGATGCTAAGGGGTGACAAACTTCAGTTACTGGCAATGGGAAATAAATAAATAAATATTTACAATAAAGACTACTAACTGAATGCATGTTTACAAAAACATCTAACTAAGTATTCAACTAATCTCTAACCTCCTAAATGATACCACCATATAAAACACATAATCATTGAAGCAAATCAAATTACAACAGGTTTATTTGAAGATCAAGCACACTTCTACTAGACAGTGAGCTTTCAGATTTGAGTCCACATTTGTATACTTATAAATACTTCTGGCACTTTCCTACACATCCTTCTGACCATAGAAACATAGATTTTGCTTTTAATATTAACTTATATACTTAGTTCAGGGGGTCACAATATAAATTCAAAATACAACCTTTTATATTCATCCTGACTCCATATGATCTCCATGCAAATGAGATTCCTAACAATTGCAGCAAAAATGTTATTGTTATTATCAGCATTCAAACATAAGACTTTCATGTCAGATGGCCAGCACCTTGTTGTTGTGTTCACAACATTACAAAGTCAAAACATGTTATTGTATTTAAATGCGGTAATATATAGACTTTGTTCAATGGGTATTTGAAAACATGTTTATCTTTTTCATATTTTGATTCCAAATGTGTTTCCTGCACTAGCCATGACTAAATATTATAAGCTCTTCTCAAATAAAAATATTTTCACTTTGAAAAATGATTATGAATGTCAAATTAGAAAATGAATGTTTATAAAAAAATATTCCAGGGCTCCTTTCAGTAAAAATTTTAATTACAATAAAAGTTCAATTATCTACTAATCATTATAATTAATCATTCTATTTTTATATATTTTATTTATTATATAATATATTTACAGCCAATG
>JANTOQ010427128.1:0-11714 GCA_027564595.1 Bythotiara depressa
GGTAAATTTAGCTTCTAAGGAGACCATAACTTGTTTTTGAAAAATAATGATTTTCGAGAGGGGCTTTCCACCTTAATCTCGCCAAGACAAACTTAAGTTTGATTGGTCTGTTCGCAGGAAAATACATAACGACGGGTCTGTACGTAGGACGATAATACAACACCATATCACTTTCGTCACTATTTCTTTAATCTTCAAGAACAATAGGATTTTTTCATGGATAGAGACGCCATTATGATTTTTTCAACTTCGTTCCTAGGGCATTTTCTCGCTTTTTGATTTGATATGATAAGCTCATAAAAAGCCCTGGGAACGAGGTTGAAAATTTGTAGCAACGAAAATATGGTTTTAGGACCTATAATGTCACCTGTCATGTCAACCAATAAAGTTTTTATAAAAGTAGTTCTAAACATATTTAAAGTCTGCAGTACAGTAGTCTAAATTACAAGGACACGGGTCGATATTTTCACTCGCCCCAAGGTAGTCGAGAGAGAAAGGTAATACTTTTACTGTATTTTCCTTTTTTGGAGAAAATTTGTAATTTGACATAATTTTGACATATTCTGAAAGACTGCGAGGAAAGATGATCAAGAAGGCCTATGAACTGATACAATTAAAACAATTAAAACAATGGCTAAAATATGCTTTGGATTTTTAAAAAAATTAATTAACCTTATTTAACGTTAACAAAAATACAAAAATACAATAAAACACCTTAAATAAATAAATACATAATATATATATATATATTTGGTGGCAAAGTGTGATGTGTAGACAATATCTCTGAGGGCTGCAGACTAGTTTCGGCCGAATCATTTTTAAAAATTTGTTTCCCCTTAATGGGGGGACTCCAGCGATGAATGCCTTTGTCCTGCAAAATATAAATTAGAAGACTTACATAGACAGGTTTTTACGTCCTGCTTAATGCTCCTCTCCTTCAGGGTTGCTTTTGGGTGTGCTTCCCCGTCAGGTTAGTAGACGCATCAGTACAGCTAGCTCTGAGTTAAACGACCTTGATATTACGAGGTCGTAATATTCTCTAACACATCACTTGTGGGACATGGGTATAAATAATTAAATTTGGCAAAATGCAGATAAAAGTGGAGGCTTAAGCTCTGGCTCTGGCGTGTCCCTAGCACTTCTCACTGCTGTTCCCCACATATATAGCTTCATTAAGGAGGTTAATTAATGTCAACTGTTAATTAAAATATTATTATATAAATTAAATAAAACAAAACACAAGAAAGTAGTTATATGTTACAGCAGAACTTATTATGCTTTCAATAGGAGTTCAGACAAAACCAACATTTTGCAAAGTCCACTTCTTAATTTTCGATTTAAAAGCTACTAGGGATATTTCTGTTCTCAGTTCATCTGGCAAAGGGTTCCATATATCTTATAAGACGCTGTATTTAACTGTATGATTTAAAAAAAAGGGGGAGACCTCCTTCATTATCTCCGGTGCTATATTATTTTTTACTTTAAATATCTCAATAGCCAGAGCTTGTAAATTTCTATTGTGAATAGTAACAGATTGGTCCCTTTCTAAAAGCTCTTTAAACGAAGATAAATGGTCACCATATACTATACTTAGCGATCGTTCATGTAACCGGTTTATACGATTACTCAATCATCTACTGTGATTCATCCATACAAGGGGACAGTATCCAAATTGAGAAGAGAAAAATGCTTTCATGAGTACTCTTCTCTTTTCAACACTTATATATGGAGATATTCTAGTCAAAGCATATGGTTTCTTACTCGTATTGTCACAAAGATGGGAAACGTGTGGATCAAATGTTAGTTTTCTCTCAAATATTACGCCTAGTAGCTTCTTGGAATCGCAATTAGTTAACACATGATCTCCAATTGAGAATTTTTATTATAATGACGCACTCGTTCGAATTATGGAGAGTTCACTGTATATATTAAATAAGAGGTCCGAGAATGGAACCTTGTGGGACGCCAAATGTAATTTCTTATCATGAACTGTAAGAGAAGCTAATCTTTTCTTTCTGTTTCCGTCTTCGTAGGTAACTATGAATCAATTTTAGAGAAACTCTATCAAAACCATATGCGTGTAACTTCCCTATCAGTAGGTCATGCGACAGACAACCAAAAGCTTTTGACAGGTCCGTGAGTAGAGCTCCGTAAGCCCCACCATCATTCAGAATCCTATAAAAGCTGTTAAGCATAGCTATAAAACAATGCTGTGCACTATATCCTTTCCGAAAACCGCATTGGTACTTTGAGATGATTTTTTATACACAATTCTTTCAAACAATTTAGATACATTTGGCAGGATGCTAACGGGTCTATAATTGGAATGCGTAATTGTAAAATTCTAGAAATGAGAAGTAGATTTGCTTTATAGTGGCAAACTATAATATAATAAGAAATTACTTTAGCAAATGAGTCATATTAAATAACGGTGAGTTTTAACGTCCGTGGTATATCCACAGCATATAGTGGCTCTTCATCCCCACCGACGTCGCTAACTTGAGTTAAATTACCGCTAGAGATACCTGAAGCATTGCTCGAACTTGCCTTCCCAAGGCCAGAGTACGATCAGTCGATGGCTCCTAATGGGCTGATAATGCTCAACCTCGTACCCAGGACCTCTTTCTCTTTTTGATATCGCCATCCGATATTAAAAAGAGAAAGAGGCCCTGGGTACGAGATTGAATAACGCTGCAAATAAAGCGTATCGGAGTGGAGTATCTATTCTGATGTTCCCCGACCGGGAATCGAACCCTGACCGCACCGGTGAAAACCGTCGCATTTAAGCGATCAATTTTCGTTAATCACAGTCTATATTTATAATACAATAGCATTGTTTTCTTCTCAGCAGAGACCACTGTGACAGTTAATGAGTCTAGCATTGGTTTTGTTGCTCAAGAGAGCAACATGAATACGCACGATTAGAAAAGCCGTGCATCATTTCCAGAACATTGGTTTTATCTTTATTTATATACAGTGAACTCATGTAATTCGAATTCTGAGGGACCGAGAAATTTGTTCGAATTACATGATTTTCGAATTATAGTATTATCGCGTTATTAAGGAAATCTGAGGGGACCGAAAAATCTGTTCGATCAAGGATATATAAGAGCGAAGATTTAGATGATTTTTCGAATTATAGGTGTTCGAATTACATGGGTTCCACTGTATATGTTTATTTGTATATGTATATAAATACAATTTACGGATATGTATTATTTGCTTATTGCGAATATTGTTTTACAAAAAAAAATTACGAAAGGAATAAGTTTCGTTCTATTGTTCAGAAGATAAAAGAGGTTTCTCCAGGGGTGCACCGCGCTAAGAATCTTTCCGTAAGTTCCGATTGCCCGAATCTTCCGATAAGAAACCGACTCCAGTCTAAGATAACCCTAACCCGATACGTCGCACTATATGAAGGGCTTTCCGGTATTATAAGAACGAGTAATGAAGGACTAAGCGACTGATGTATGTCTATTACACGTGCTCCTATTGTCTCGGAAATTATTTTTCTATAAAGGTCACCTATTCCTAACGTCACAAAATCAAGAGATGGCTTTAAAAAACAGTCGGTTTGAAAGATTGATAGCTCTGCGATTTTTTACTGTGATTTGGTGCATGTAGAGGGAAAAATTTAATGGAATTAATTTGGGCTGATGTGGGGCAAAGGTTAAATTCTAGAACAGTCAAGACAATTTAGTGAAATTTCACACGGCAACATCCAGCCTGGTATATAAAGCATGCCGTATTTCTCCACATATAAGCCCCCAGGGCTTATGAGTTCAAAGATCTTTTTTGATGGGCTTACACGAGGAACAATCCACATATTCATAATTGTCAGACTCAAGATCGTCATCATCATCATCGCTATCTTCATTTTTGCTCACCAAATGAAACTCGCTTTCAGGTTTCGGCATTTGGTAATCATCAATGCCTTTGATTTTAACAATATGGTCCTCTGTTCCATTGAGTCTGTTGCAAAGTCCACATTTTAAAAATGAATGTTTTATCATGTCTCTTTTAGACTTGATGATAGCCCATACTTTTGCAACCCATTTGGTGGTCGGAACTCTTCTCTCTGATACTGAAAGTTTTCCTTCTACATAAAGCTCGAGGTTTCCATCCAGGTGACGTTCAAACAACTCTCGTTCATGATTTTTTAAATGGCTTGTTTATACAAACATCCAAAGGTTATACACGACCTATTGTTCCTTCGGGCACATTTATAAGGGTCGTGTTGAATTCTTGAAGCAGCATCTTTACATCGTCAGTCTGCTGAGCTGTATGGACATCGGCAAACAGGGTCTTTCCCCAATACTCTTTGAGACAGTTTTTCATAATCGTTTCGTCACACCATGCTTTGGGTTGAAAAGCTACTTTAACACTTTTGTCCCACTGACTATTTTCAGAAGCGCTTATGCGTAACCCTTGACTTCGAAATATAATCAGAGGTGGAAGGGTATTTCCGTCAGCAAATACAGTTAGCTGCACGGTGCATTGACGCTTCTCCAAACCAGATTGCCCTGTTACAATCCACACCTCATCAGTACCTTTCTTATCTTACGTTTTGTTGTCGTCCAGCACAACCGGTAGCGGGGTTTGATCCATGTTCCCCAAATCTTTCAGTTGGGATATGGGGTAGGGGATTTTTGTGCAGCGTGCGTTTTTCTTCTTAGTGCAATTCCATTTTGTCTGCAAAAGCCTATGAACCATCGACGACTCTTATGTGCATTGCTATGATCAATTCTCGAATTAAAGCACACCCCGTTTATGACTAAAAATACATGCTTAACAAAGAGCTAGAATGTGTGCGTGAGCCAACAAACAAGTTTAGCAGTTACCCTATCGCCGTAAAGCCGAAGAGTGTTGTTCCGGACAAAGAAAAAAGAAAAGTTCAAGGAAAGCTGAACAAATCAGCAGGGAATAATGGAATCATTGGGCATATTCCAGAGGCCTTGTCTGAGGTTTTGTGTCCACTAATGAATTCGTGTGGCTTATCTGTGGATCGGTGTGGACGTTAATAAAAAGGGGGGCTTATATGCGGAGAAATACGGTATCCCATATAATTTTTGGTGTAGAATCCAGATATTTCAGCCATTTTGTCTGAATATGAATAGAAAAAAATCCATAATCCATATCAGTGAAACGATCTATTTCCAATGATTGCTCATCTGGAATTCTACAAACTAGTGCACTGTTTTATCGGGGGAAGAATCCAATTGAAAAGCTTTTCGTCACTAAACGAAGATTTCGTCAAAATTTCGTACTAAACAATACAAATAAATAAAATTTTCTAAATCGGGTTATCACTAGATTAGAAATCTTGGTCTAAATAAACTGAATATGAGTCATTTATGTTGTAAGATATCAGTCCTAAATCCATTTTTCAAGGGCGGATTTTTTGTGAGATAAATATTCCGATACATTTGCTTCTTTAACCCTTTAATTCCCGAATATACCCCGTCTTTTGTAAATTTCTCATTTAAACCTTTATAATTTTATAAAGAATCAGGGGGTCTTATCAGCTTCTATACAACCTTTATTTTCCCTCTAATTTCTAAAAACCAACCCCCTGGAAAAAGCAAAATAACAAAGGAACGACTATTGATTGAGTTCATTTCCGGGAACAACAGGCACTTAAGGGGTAGGATTTTCTTATATTTACAACAGCAACAAACCAGAAAGATGTCAGCATTTCCCACCAGTTATCAAGATGCTACTCATGAAACACTTGTGTGTTGAGACACAAACTTTGAGACGATACCAGAGTTGCTTTAACCAATGACCTTGTGACGCGGGTCCTAAGGAACAATTATCAAAGTTCACCAGAAGATGCTGTAGTCCTTGTGAAGTATTTATTAAAATCAATTCTCAATAAAAGTTGAGCGAGATGAGGAGATGTTTGATGTGACCTAACACTTGATAAAATCTTGAATAATAACGATGTTTGTCTTTCGAAGTCCTAAACAAAAGAATACAATTAGAATTTAATTATTGTATTAGGACTTTCGGCCTTTTATGCACCACTCGTGGTTTGACACATTTCGCTAGTGATGCCCAATACACACGGATGGAAATAGGTGTATACAAGAAACCGCGTGTGATTGTGGGTTCCTGGGTCTATTCCTGAAATACCTTGAGAAGGGATCTTAACTTCAACTGCGTTCCTACACATAACAACGTCCAAAAAATAGAGTAACATTGGAGCACACGAGACACGCTTCCTTTGTCTAAAAAACGACTGTGACTTTAGTACCAAAGTGCCTAAGATCCGTGTGTATTAATATTTTAATGCATAGTGTCCCCCGGAAAATAATCAAATCGTTGGTCATTTCTTTGCTATTCTGCTTTTTTCAGGGGGATAATTAATGGAAATAGAATGTCTAAAAAATATAGTAACAGCTTGTAAGACCCTAGTTCCACATAAAATTACAACGGTTTCCAATAGGAAGTTGAAATATAAACAGGAGGTATGCATATTCATTAGAGGGTTAAGAGAAACAAACATGTTTTCCATGAAGAGAAATATCAGAAATTTGTTCAATTCAGAATTCACATTTCAGGCCCTGTTTACATCATACGTGTAACAATTGAAACCGGTTTGAAATTTATATTTAAGATTTTGCAGTAAATGAATAACTGCGCAAATACAATGGAAATTTCAAACCTTTTCTCGTCTAAAGTTCCCCTATTCTATTCCCGTGAATATGAAATATTTTCTTTCAAATTGTAAATACGTTTTTCACGCAAAGAGAATTTAAAATGAAACACTTACTATGTTTCATAATTCATAAACAAAATGGTGAATTACACGGATCTTCCAGTGGCAAATAGTTTTCCAGAATGAAACTAAATTATTCATAAACGCATTCTGATGTATTTCATGAAAGTAATAATATAACATTCATGTGTGGTTTCGATTGGTTACGTTGTCTATTTCAAGGTAGACAATATAACATTCATGTGTGGTTTCGATTGGTTACGTTGTCTATTTCAAGGTAGACCTCTGTGGTTTCGTTGTCTATTTCAGGCAAGACCTTCGCAATATCAAATACAATTTTATTTTCAACATTTTCAAGAAACTTGTGAGGACATAGAGAATTAGCCTTCGCATTTATCACAAAAACATTTCTGCGAATGACACTTCTAGTTTAGAGAAGAATCGTTTATTAAGCCGCATTTATTAACCCTGGTTATATTAAATTTCCCATTGGAAACCTTTAATATTTTATGACGAACCAGGGGGTCTTATTAGCTTTACCAAATTTATTTATAATAATTAACTCCCCCCTGGAAAAAGAAAAATAGCAAAGAAATAACCAATGATTTAATTCCTTTCCGGGGACACTACACATGCATTAAAGTGTTAAGAAAAATCGCACTCGCTACATTTTCTGAAAATAGAATCATTACACCAAGTAAATGTAAATGGAAACACGCGATCGATTTTTATTTTAGTGGCTTTAGTCTATACAATAACAACAACAAAAAACTACCGTTGCCAGCTCTTCCATCTTTGTTTGCTCCATTTCGTGCCAATGATCTGAGCTCAGTGTTACCAACTCACAAAACGACATGCATATTTGCAGTACTTGCAACAGGATCGTGAACACCTGGAAATAGATAGATATCTGAAATGTTGAGGATTTCCACTAGACGAATTAATTCGCGCGAAGCGAATTTTTCCTGCAATCTGATTGGCTTGCGTCAAAGTTCGATTGAAAAAAAGTAGAAACCATTTCTACTTTTTTTCGTCGCGCGAATTAAACAATAGAAAGAAATCACCTTTTCGCTTCGCGCGAATCAATTCGCGAACTGAACTTTCAAATACCGTGTTTACACGAAGAGACGTTATAGACGCTAAACTGTCGCAGAAATCAAACTGTTTTCGATCCAGTGGGCACAAGCATAGTGAAACAACGTCCTGACAACGTTTAAGAAACGTTTACAGACGTCGTTGCAACGTCGTATGACCATGATGTGCTCATTGCGTTAGCCACACGAAGATGATGAAAATACGGCGACCTATCCCAATTATAATATAAAACACACCCGGGATATTGTGGCGTTGTGATAATAAAAACAGAGCCAGTAGCATAGACAGGTGTTATTGTAAATGTGTCGCGGCAGCTTAGTAACGTGATCCCACGTTATGAGATGGAAAATTCGAACTTACTTTTCCATTTCAACATATCCCGCATATTAACATTTCATAATAAATTATTTATTCTTTCATAATAAATAAAGTTTATTTTTATAAATAACGGAATTCACATTCAGTTTGCTCGTCAAAAATATATGCCTAGGCTGTAACTTTCAATGCCATAAAAGAAACAGAATGGTTGTTTTCGCTACACTTCGTCAACGGTCGAAGCCTTCTTAATTTCACACGTGTCATGTCTCGCCTGGCATTCATGCAAAAATTAATAATTAATTTTTACACATGAATGCGAGGCGGGACATGGACAGTTTGAAATTAAGAAGCTGTTGATCGTTGACGTAGTGTAGCGAAGACAACCCTTCTGATTGCTGTGTGGTATTGAAATGTTCAGCACAGGAATATTTTTTGACGAGGAATCTGAATCTGAAGTCCGTTTTTTATAAAATTAAACATCTCATTTTCATGAGAACCAGGAAAAGGTACAGCTCCCTATTCGTGATAATAAGACCTTTGTAAATTGTAAATAACATTTTAAAGTGTAACTATTTTCATAAAGGTTTATTGCGCCAGAAGTGAAAGGAATGGCTTTGTGTTAAAATATAAGGTAGCATGTAGGGGTTGGTGGTAGCGGTAGGGATGGATAAAATGTTTTGGTACGGGTCAGGGTTAGGGGATATTCCCCTCATAAATAGTCATAAATTACAGAGATGAGGATGAATTGGAATATTTCATGATAAACATGCAATGTGAATTAAAGAAATATTTTATGATAATCGTGAAACATTTCTTGAATTCAAATTTCATAATTATCATGAGATATTTTCGTGAAGATGGGTTGCCTATTTGTAAGGAGGACATATTATTTTCAAAAAAGAATGGGCGGTGGAGAGAATCTATCAACTCACCGGCTTCATGGATATAAATGACTGCATAATCATGGATATTAAGAAGAAATCATGAGATGTATGGATACTCTCAAAATCATGAGTTTTCTTGATCTTCTCCAGTAGGAATGAAAATTGGGTCTCGAGAACATCTACCTGTAAAAACAGACAACTGGTTTAAAGAAAGCATCAACAAATGATTTATCCCTGTAATGCATAAGCATACCCCCTGGTTATATTAAACCTATCATTGAAAAGCTTGATAATTTTATGAGGAACCAGGGGGTCTAATCAGCTTTTACAAAATTTATTTCACATTATATTTCCATTAATTAACCCCCTGGAAATAGCAAAATAGCCAAGAAATGATCAATGAATTGATTCCTTACCGGATAAATAAAATTATTTGCCTGCCGAAAGGTAACATTTGACTGTTGCTGGTAAAAACACTATTAAATTAGCGAACTTTAATCTTCGATAACTTGAGATATGCATTCATAGAGGAAAAGTGTGTAGAAGTAGTTATCTTACTAATTTTTTGAATTGAATGTAAATATTAAACAATATAAAATTCCAAAAAAATTTTTTAATCAAAATATAATTTCACATAATTTTTTGTAAACAAGGAATCCATCTATTGCATTATTTGCATCACATATTGTGTACACAAACATGAAAACACGACCTTTGCATCACATGTTGTGTACACAAATATGTAAACACGACCTTTGCATCACATATTGTGTACACAAACATGAAAACATGACCTATGTATTTTACGAAGAGGACCAAGTCCTTACCGCTGTGCAACATCTCCACATCTAGGATGGAGACAAGATTTTAACACTATAAACCCTGGGTATACCTCCTGCCTATTGTGAATTTCTTAAAGTAACCTTTATAAGTTTATGGAAGATCATGGAGACTTATTAACTTTTACCAACTTTAATTTTCCTTTTATTTCCAATTAGTAACACCCCTGGAAAAAGCAAACAGCAAAGAAATGAATACAGATTTGGATAATTTCCGGGAACACCAGGCACTATATATAGATACAATATATGGTAATTTATTTCTGTAATTATCTCCGCGTCAGTAGAAGATGGATAAAACGACCACAACACTTTAGCTGTTTATATTTTGGTTACCTAGAAACTAGACTAGATTAGTCGTTTCTTTAATTATAAGCCAGCAGGAGAAGAGCCCGATTTCCCGCGAGGATTCTTAAAGAAACGACTAGATCTAGTCTAGAGAATATTTATATATACTTGAAGAACGACGATTCTAGTCTACCTAGAAACGAGAATAACCGAGCGTGTATCTGATATAAAATTAATGGGAAAAGTTACTGGATGTCTATGAAACGGTAAAAATGTTTAAATAAATAATTCATGAAATAGAACAGTCGAATATCGCGGTTTTAGTTCTATTCACGCGCATATTTGCGTCACTAACTAACCACGAGGCCTCCTACAGGACACGCTCCTCGTACATATTTGATGACGAATATCGAAACAGAAAATGTTTATTTTGTTTACGAATTTTTAACCGGAACAGCTTCTTCAGTACTGTACTTGACGTACTTCAGGAGGTACATATAAGCAGAATATATTCCCAGGACAGCTTCTTCAGTAACGAGGATCGTGCATTTGAGTTACAGAAGTTTTTTTCCCTACGATGGAGAATGTTAAAATAACTTATTATTAACTGAGTAAAAAACAACAAGACGCTAATCTCGTGCTTGAAATTTTAGCATACCTCCTGGTTATATTAAACTTCCCATCGGAAACCTTTATAATTTTACCAAACTTATTTTACATTACATTTCCAATAATTAACCCCCTGGGAAAAGCAAAATAGCAATGAAATGACCAATGATTTTATTCCTTTCCGGGGACACTATGCATAAAGGGTTAAGAACATTTTAAATTTTGTCTTGATGTCTCAGTAACATTTCCCGTGAGTGTAATACCGATCAGTGTAGAAATACGTGGAAATTTCCCCTTTACCTGTAGATAATATTGCAAGTTGTCCACAAAAAATGCCATCCTTCTGCGGAGCCCCCAAGTACTGCTAGACGCTTTTTTCTCCTTTGCAGCCCTTTTAGCAGCCATCTGAAGCACCCAAACATTTTGCAATTCGACCTGTGTTCGACGAACCTTCAGTAAGAACGAGAAAAGGGTATTGTATCTAAACAAGAAGAAACTATTTTAATATCGAGTAAACGAGGTTGTATGTAGGTGCAGATGACGTCATATGAGGGCAGTTTTTATGTATTAGTAAACAATAACAGACTTTTCCTGAATTTACTGCACGCGACATTAACCCTTTAATGTACAGTGGTCCCCTGGAATTAATTAAATCGTTACCAGTTTCTTTACTGTTTTGATTTTTCCAGGGGGTTAATTATTGGAAATATAAGGTAAAATAAATTTGGTGGAAGATGCTAAGATCCCCTGGTTTCTCGTTTAATTATATAAGTTTTCTTTAAGAAGATTAATATATTCAAGCGGTATGTCCACGTCTACCTTGAACATTTCAAGAGGAGACATCAATTAGTTAATACTCCTTTTCATAAATCATTGCGCAATGTTACGTCATCTTTTCAAAACAGCCCTTCTGTACATTTTAATGAGAAACAGATTAATGATTCAGATTCCTTGTCAAAA
>JANTOQ010427239.1:0-11714 GCA_027564595.1 Bythotiara depressa
ACTTACTTACTTACTTACTTACTTACTTACTTACTTACTTACTTACTTACTTACTTACTTACTTACTTACTTACTTCAATACCAAGGTACACCTCCTGTCTATTGTAGCTTTCCTTATAGTAATTCTTATAATTGTATGAAAGATCAGGTGGGCTTATCAACTTTTAACAACATTCAAGAACTGCTCTACTCATCATCGGAAATCTCTCAAACCATTGCCCAACATAAATCTAAATCTAAATGTTACACAAATATCTTTATTTTATAGAGTAGATGGGGTGGTCTCAACCACTTGTATTATTTATGTTGCAGCATTTTTGTTTATTTACTTATTTACAAATTTTTACACAATATATCTTGTTCAGTATATAAAATACTGTTCTCAATGAGGTATCATGACCAACATGATTATTGTAATTAAAGTTCATATATGCAGTACTGAAGTTTCTAATTGTCCCTGGAAATCAAGCAATTAGCTTTCAGTAATTACCCATACAACTCCTAAGTGAAGATATTTGGGCTCGTTGTAGCTGTTACAGGTTTATATCACATCTTTGAATACATCAATGTGTGAAAGAACAGACAGAAAATATATGATTTGTTTGCAAATGATAATAATAATAATAATAATAATATTATAATAATAAATGATAATAATAACATCAAGATAACACTGAGTATTTTATGGAACACGAAACACGGAGTATTTTATGGAACACAAAATACTGACCCATGGCTACAATTTTGATCATAATATATTGGACAACTATGGTTTTAGGGTCCATTTGTGTTTATCTCCTTTCGTGTTAAATGTCTAATAATTGATAACAATGACCATTTAATGATCTCGTATCGTCTAATTCATTAAGTTTTACTAAGAACCCAAGAATATATTACCTTTACTGTACCTAAAAGTATTGTGCACTTAGTGTATATGTCCATTTAGGATACTACCATAAATATAGGAAAGAAGTGCCAAATTAATCAAAATAATATATATAAAAGAAAAGAAAAACTCTTCAGTTTACCCATGTCTTAAGGTTAATACTTTTGGTACTTTCATGGCATCATTTTTCAAATGTTTGTATTTGATTTTTGATTTTCCATGAATTGAATCAATGATAATTTTGACAAAATATTGGAGGAGTTTTAATGGAATTTTTATCTTTGTGGAAATATAGCTGGGAAGTAGACCAAATGGACTAATGGTGACATATGCGTTTGTTTTCTATCCCTTGAAAAGTAGTTTGTTTGTTTATCCCTGCTAGTTCCCTGATAATAAGAACCATGCACCTGAAATGCTTGTTATTATCTGACATGCAAACGTATTTGATGTTGGCAACGCTGTACCTGAATTAAATTTTCCATTCCTTGGAATAAATATTAACTTTATATAGAAATAGTTATGTGAGCCAAAATAAATTATTTTAATCTTTTTTGAGGTCACTACTCCCCTGAATTCCCTATCATTTTTAATAACACTTGCGGAGGAGAATATGCACAATTATTATATTTTAAAAACTGGAGTGTTATTATTTGTTAAAATGTTTCATTTATATATTTTATTTAGTTATAATAATAAGGAGGTATTTTTTTCTTTAGCACCATCTTCACCAAGTACCTGGTTATAACTCTTACCCGCTACAAGTAACTAGAAGTCATAGCTTTAGTTATCGACATAAACCACGTATTAATGCAAGTATGTTAAAAAATTAAATATAAAAAATTAAATTTTTTAAACATTAAAATAATGTTTAGTGTGAAATAAATAAGTACATTAACTCTATAAAATGTAATCTTTAAATGTTAAACAATTAAAAACAATTAAACATTTTAGGGGTGACTCACATATCGATTATTCCTAACTATTATATTATATATATATTATTCAATATGATACTAGTGGGAGGGAGGGTAAATTCTTGAGATGTTAAATATTTAGGTTATAAAAATCGATTTTTTTCTAGGAGAGTTCAACTAAAAATGTTATGATTTAAACAACAATAATACAACAATTTTAATACAACAATTTTTCAGTAAATTATCAAACTCATTTTGTTGATACTTTTTTTTTCATTCTTATAAACTTGAATTCTAAGTAAAACCAAGTCATTGGAAAACTAGGTAAAGTTTTGAAATTTATCGATTTTTTGCGATTTTAAGACAGGTGGGAGGGTGAGTAAATGTTAGCGTCAAACATGGCAAAAATCATTATATGAGTCGCCCCTTAAAAATTATGAGATGAAATGTGTTACTTTAGGGAAAGAAACTTGTACAGTTTTTTCTTGATTAGTCATCTGAAAAAATCTAAAAATGCACTGGACCAACCATGAAAATTAAGTCATCACAGGGGTGGATACAGGATTTTGAGCATGTTAGTCACAAATGTAGCTACTGCCATGTGTCTCATAGGAGTCATTTTTTGTTTTGTTTTGAATATTATAGTCAGTTTCTAAACTTTCTGCTTTTACACACATATACACTTCTGTATATTTCAGTTTAAATTAATTTTTTTCTTCCAGCAGGTTAAGTATTATGTTTGAAAACATTTCATAAACATATGATGGATTTAATAAACACCAGAAAAGCTTCTGCTTTACTCTAACAATAAATTTTATTTACATATATTTTCCTCTTTCTCCAGGTTATCGGTCCAGCGAGGATCACACAACCTTTAACAACAACAGCTTCACAGAATCACCAAAGTGAAATGGCGAACTATAACGTATCCACTGAACTATGAAACGAATACAACATTCACTATAGTTGATGCCATATAAGGATGTTGTTCCTGGATTCCCTATGAAAAAGAAATGTCCATTCCTCAGATAGCCCTTAGAACAGGGAAATGAATTTCCTGCAAGGTAATAACCAAAGTGGATATCATTTAAAGTTGGTATGGTAATAGAGGAGCTATTTTGTAAATTCCAACAATTACTAACGAAGAAGATTTTATGTAATAATAAATTTTTTTATCAAGTATTATGTATAGGCTGTTTATCAACTGTCTATTAAGTTGGTTTGCAATGTTAATGCTGAATTTAATTATTAATTAAGTGAATTAATTAACCACCATTGTAATATTAATGCAATTAGTTGCATGTTTTCATGCATGCTTCACCTTATAAGCACCATTAATGGTTTTATCACCACTTTACGATCGTGAAACCTTTGTACAAGCTTATATTCCTAGAGATGTTGCTCCATCTGCTCTGTCTGCAATAAATTTGAAATGTTTTAGTATTTGAGTTTCAGTTTATTCTCTCTCTTCATGAGTTTGCATATAAAGAGTATGATTGCAATGCACTGTTTACTTATGTGAGTAATGTTACTATTTGATCAGATTAACACAATATCAATATTAAAAAAACAAAATTATTTATATATATATAAAACGTGGAAGTAATGCAACCTCTCGTTTTTAATACAACTATTTATACATGTTGTACCCCAGAACGAAAATAAATAATCAGTCATTTCTATGCTACTTTGGTTTTCTCATGGGGTTAGTTATTGGAAACTTTGAGGAAAAATAATTATAAACTCAAATTATCAGAAAAAGTTGTTCTTGCATCAGGAATGTATGAGTTCTTTAATATTTATATATAGATTTTTATTTGTTTATCAGAAGCATACAACTGAGTGTAAGCATGTAATTCTTTACGTCAGTTAAAACCAACCAACAGTACAAGTAGAAACATGTATTTATAGTTATGGGATTTATTTAGTTTCAATCTCGAAATCTTCTTTATCTAATTTTACTCAAATAAACTGTTAGACAAACATTCTGGCATGAATATAAGCCATGTATTTGTGTATGTTATTGTGGGGACTGGTAACGAATGAGTTAACTTCAAATATTTCATTACACAGGTCGAATAAAAACGTGATCATTATCATAAAAATGTGAAAATAATATTAATAATAACAAATAATATTAATAGTAAAAAATAATATTCATAGATTCTTAGCAATTTGAGTTTATAAGCTGTTCCTCCTCAGCTGTCTTTCTAATGTTTAGTTTCCCCGGAAACGAATCAAATCATTGATCATTTCTTTGCTATTTTGCTTTTTTCCAGGGGGTTAATTATTGGAAATATAATATTAAATAAATTTAGTAAAAGCTGATAAGACCCCCTGGTTCCTCATATAATTATAAAGTAATATAACCAGGAGTTATGGTTTTGATTAATTAAGTCTTATGAAGTTGGATAACATTTTGAGAAAGTTACATGCATCTATTTTGTTATGTGCTTCTGTTATATGCTGTTTGCTTTTTAGACTCCCGGGTATTTTATTATCAGATCAAGACAGTAAACAAGTATAGTTTTTATTATGTCAGCAACGTGTAGTATTTAATGTTATTTTATATAGTTTTTAATTACTGTGGGATGGATCTTTTAAAATATTTTTGTTTGGCTAAAAGCCGGTCTTTGTAGAGCACTTTAGAAATGTGTAATAATTTAACACTTTAATGCATTGTGTCCCCCCTGGAAAGGAATGAAATCATTGGTCATTTCTTTGCTATTTTTCTTTTTGAAGGGGGTTAATTATTGGAAATATAATGTAAAATATATTTAGTGCATAAGACTGATAATTATTAAGGTTTCCAATGGAAAGTTTAATATAACCAGGAGGTATGCTTATGCATTAAAGGGTTAAAACCTGTCCTCGTAATAAGCCCTTGATTTAAAATATTTTTTGTCTTGATTGTCTTGATTTCAAAAATAACTCGTGCCTGCTGCCATTTCCGTTGTTAGTTAAATTATTAAAATTAGAAATTAGTTATTTGTCCTCCATCATGTTATCATGTAGCTACACACCAATTTTATAGTTGTCTATTGTGTAAGTGCAGGGCAGCATATAATCAGTATTTTCTATGATCCAGATGTGTTTCGTAATACAGTAAGATCACAGAGTAATTTTCCTCACCTGGACGAATTAACAGCCAAAAGCTCCAGCAGAGTTCTTTAAATAATTCATAAATATCTAAAACTAAATGCTTATGCTTCAACCATGTTATTCGTTTTGTTACTGGAAGCAGTAGCTTCTAATATATTTAATTATCTTTGGAATGACTATACAGTCAAACCTAGATAAAGCCAAAAACAAAGGTCTCTATCGACAGTTGACCACTTTGAAAACTATGACAAACTGGTCACTAGACATTTGACCACATTGGAGACCATAAAAATCCTGGAAAATGTAGACAGATAGCATTTTTATACAATGTGATTTCTATGAAAAATTGATTTAAAATAACTATGAAAATTGACTTTTTATATAAAGGTTGTAAAGTCAATTTCCCCCCAAATTGTCATTTTCACTGAAATTCCTGTTTACTGGCTGGTATCTATGTAAAAAGTAATATTCACACAAGCTGCTACTTGCTTCTAGTTTATATGCTTCTGATAAGACATTTTATCACATTTGTTGGATGGACTATATTCTGTAAATTATATTATGTGGTTAAAATCGTGCTTAGTTCCAAAGAGACCTGGTGACGAGCTTCGGTTAACACTATAGGGCATAGTGCCCCCGGAAATTCTTCAAATCTATATTCATTTCTTTGCTGTTTTACTTTTCCAGGGGTGTTACTAATTGGAAATAAAAGGAAAAGGAAAGTTGGTAAAAGTTGATAAGTCCCCCTGATCTTTCATTGTATAATAAGGGTTACTAATAGGAAATTTACACAATAGTCAGAGGGTGGTTTTTTTCCCGTGCAACCAAGATTATTGATTATAATGTAACTGGAAATTGGTTTAAAATGTATGAAAAATATTTTTTATGTTTTTAAACCCCTGGAAATATTTTTATTACCCAGTGGATTTTGGTGGCAAATAACTTGAGGGAAAGCATTCTGTGGCCCGTAATGTTCATCAATTTCCCGTTATTTTTCCTAGCAGCGAATCATCCTAAGTGATCTAATTTTTAATTGTATACACACCGATTCATATATTTGTACACAAATCAAGACATGGGAAAGTTCTTACGAACATTTATTTACGAGACTCAAACATTGTTTAAACGGTCACTGAAAATATGTTTTATTACGCATTGAAAATGTTTAAGAATATTTATATTCGCAGCCTCGTTTCCATGTAAACTATTATGTTTCAATTATCTATAAAAACCTAGCTGTAGGTTTTAGGAAACAAGGTGTATTCGAGTAGGAAATTACTTTTTCACGAAACTGAACAGAAGAAAAATGACATTACACGTCAGTTGGTGTCTTGAATGTGACATTACACGTCAGTTGATGTCTGGAATATAAAAGTCTAATCTGTTTTAATAATTAATTTGTAATTTTTATATCAATAAATTTTTTTATGTACGTGAAATCCTGCAGAAGAGAATGTATATCTATGAAGCTTTTACTTACCCTTAAATGCATGTTGTCCCCAGGAAAGAAAGAAAATCAATAGTCAATTCTTTATTATTCTTCCATTTTTAGGGGGTTAATTGTCGGAAAGGTTGCTAAAAAACCCTGGTTCTTTATATAATTATAAAGGTTTTTAAAGAGAGGCTGACTTCAAAGAGAGGCTGACTATAGTCAGGGGGTATGTTTATGCATTAAGGATACAGTATATGTTTGCTACAGAATAGTATGGAGAAGTACCAAAAAATTATAAATTTCTCTCACTTAGTTGTGAAATAATTTAACAGTTATCCTTATTATAAACCATACTTTCAACAGTAGTTATGACAACACCGATTATGTTTTTATTGTCATCGGCTTTCGTTTCGTAGGTTGATAAGAGAATCGACAAAATGATACTTTTACTCGATTGTTGCGCATTACTGGAAATATTACATGGTTTTTATTTATTGTTTTAGTGTTCACGTTTAAAAAACATCTGCAAATTAATAGTTTTAAAATAGTAGGTAGGTTGGAAGAATTTTTTAAATCTGTAAAACTCTTCACCTTTTTGGTGGCTGCTATTATTTACCGGATTACACCTTTAAATCATTTAATGCATAATACCCCCTTAAATTAAATGGAAACATTGCTCATTTCTTAGTCAGCTTTCTTTTTCCAGGGGGTTATTAACTAGAAATATAAAGGAATTATAATGTTGGTAAAAGCTGGTAGCCCCCCCTGATTTATCCTGTAATTATAAAGCGTTATACTGATAAGTTTACGACAACTAGGAGGTATGCATTAAAGTGTTAATTTATTCATATGTATTTGCAGCAACATCAGAAGTTAATAACAAAACTAAATCTTGCGATCGTATGAAAGCAGAAGCAAATAAATAAACCTTTGAGCGACGGCAACTAACAAGCTCGTTAAAAATACTCACATGCGCGTTAGAATTGTGTTTTAAAGCAACAGTTTCTGGGTAAAACGTTTTGCTAAATAATACAAACTTGTGTGGTGTTTCTTCGTGCTTCAAGAGATGTATAAGCTTCTGGTGGGACATTTGTCTTGTTTTAAGAAGTTACTATATTTGCATGAATTATTTTACATCTAACAAGGTGAGCAATTTTTAAATACGTATAAAACGATTTAGCGAATGTTTTGAGCTGTGTAGCTAATTAATTAATTAATTAATTAATTAACGTCTGATGATAATTTTCGGTGACGACGGAATAATTTAATTGTACTTAATTGTATTGTGTATAAATATTTAATTTTTTTAACCACAATTGAGTTTTTATAAATTATTTCTTTTCGCGTGATTTATTTGCATGTTGTTTCTCTGAAATATATCTATCCTAAGATATCTGTTTTATATTATTTCCCAAACACTCCACCTCGTTTTTGATATGAAAGGGTATACTGCATACTGAAAAAGTGGGATCCGGGACTCTCTATGCGGGACCCGGGTCTAGGGTCCCACCTCAAGGTTCCTGGATCCCACTTTTCCGGTATGCAACGATATACACTCTCCTCTATAGAGGTCATTTAAATTAACAAAATGTCGAAAATAACGAAAAAAGCTTAGAGATGAGGATCACGTAATACATTCCAGTTGCACTACATCTTCTACAAAAATTCGTCAGTATCTAGCTTACTTGATTTTCGAATTCACTACCTATAAGTGGCGAATTTATAATTAGACAAATATGAAGGGGTGATTCGCTACTTACAAAAATCAAGTGAGGATGTAACACAGGTATCAACGGAAGAATTGTTTTAGAAAAAAAGTGCACCTGAAATGCCCCACGATAGGATCGTTTCAAAACATTAAATCGATTCTAAAGTCAAATATTCATTCAAATTAAAATCCATGCGCGCTGTATTCTCTGGCAGTTTTTCGAATGTTTTAACTGTTTGTGTGTGTGTTTACATGTATAAGTTACAGATGGGCGTTATGGGGACATATTTTCCTGGCCCATAATCCGTTACATAATATATCATTCAAAAACGGGTTAATTCGGTGCAAATTCCGGATTTTTTGTTGTTGTGTTTGTGTGTGTTGTCTATGTTGAGGTTTTTTAAATGTAGATGTGGGACGCTGTTCTCATATTTCTGAAGGACACAGAGCCTGATGTCCCCCTAAATTATTCAAACCTATATTCATATCTTCGGCTGTTTTACTTTTTCTAGGGGTGTTACTAATTGGAAATAAAAGGAGAACTAAAGTTTGTAAGTCCCCCTGATCTTTCATAAAATTATAAGGGTTACTATTAGGAAATTTACACTTAGGCAGGAGGTGTTAAAAACGTCTGAGAAGAAAAGCGAGCCCCTGCCTGATATAATGCTATTCACTACAGGAAATAAAGATTGTGTATTTTTTCGTTTTATTGCGAGATGTCTGCGGTTTTAATTATTATTGAATCTATGCTTCTTTTTTCCAAGGAAAAATAAACTCTGGAAAGAAAAAAAACAGAAAAAATGCAAGGTGTGGAACATTTTATTGTTTGATATCTTTAATATCATATATAATTTTTATTTGTATACGTAAGTAAGATCGGGAACTTTTCCTTTTATACATAGTTCATAAAAAAATTTCAAAATTGACATAATCGTGTGAGCCAATAATCTGTTCACTGGTTGTTCAAGTTATTCAAGTGTTGTTGTAATTTAGAACGTAAAGAGTTTTGTGAAAAATAATTACAGAATGTTTTCCAATCATTTTGACGTAATCGAATACTTTTATAGCAGCAGTAAGTTGTTTGTTGATTTATTTATTTACTATTGGTATATTTTTTTTCGCGGTCTTTTTAAACTATAAACAGGAAATATTTACATAGACGAAAGGGGTCGATCCAACAATCTACCCCCTGGAAAAAGCAAATTTTATTCTAAAAGCTCACTCAATAAATTCGAAACCTTTTTCTGTCGAGGAAGAACCCTTTAAATACATTCCCCCCGGAAAGTAATCAAACTATTTTTTTATTTTTTTTGCTATTTTGCTTTTTCCAGGGGTTAATTATTGGAAATATAACGTAAATGCTTCAGCGACGTCACAAAATTTAATTTCGGGAATGGGCTATTTGATTATTGTATGATGCTGTTGCGTGATAGTGACAAAGTTTGTCTCCAGCATTTTATGTACATTTTCTTTACAGTGACACGGTCAAATTTCCTGGGAACAAGATTGAGGACCAGTTATTATTAATGCTGACTAGGGAGCCGAAAGGGACTTTCAAAAATACTCACAATTTTCAGTATCCCCATGCTCCCTGAAGTAAAAAAACTCATAGCCCCCAATGTGAAGCACATATTCTTTTGAGACCCCTCTTCCCTACCCCATCTCCAGCCCCACACCACCACCGGCACCACTACCACAGTCTATGTACCATATCGTTAATACTTTATAATGATTTTCAATTTCGTGCAAAACATTTCGTGACCTTCCTTATCCAGGGTCTCGTTTTTTACAGTCCCTTTTCTGTTGCTCAATATTTTCCGTGGCCCCTTGAAATCCCCTCCTCCTCCTACCCGAAATTAATAATGACTGGCCCTTAGTGTGTGAAATAATATTTTAGGTAATCGAGGTTCAAAAGCAAGTTCGATCTTTAGCAACATCATCTATTCTTCCCCTACAATGGAGTCAGTTGATCTTGCTAAAGTATTTGAACAAGCCATAGAGGTGAGTAAAGCAAGTGGTGAAAAGGAAGTACAGTTACTTTCCACAGAAGCTCTAGGAACAATATGGATGGGCGAAGGGAAATACAATGAAGCCGTATCAACTTTTAAAGATGCTTTAAAATTATCGTACTCCATATCGCAAAAGGAAAGCGAAGTGACAGTTCGAATTATTGAGAAACTCACGAAGGCCTTACATAAGCATTTTGAAAATGTCGAAAACTGCTTGGTGGAACATCAATGCAAAACCATGACTAAACGGTGGCTGTTGGATGCTCAGTATAAAAGATCTGGATCTAAGACCTCCGCGATCTGTGTGAATCCGTTAAATGTAAACTCGAAGGAAGATAAGCCGTCAATCGATGACGTCATAAAATTTGACGCTGGAAATAATAATATAAGCGATGTAAATACTGAAACGAAGGAAACGAAAATAGTTATCAAGAGAAACGAAAAAACAGGACAATATTTGTGGGGCATTGTAAGAAAATATTTCATAATAAGTACTCAAGAAAGTCAAGGTTATGATAGGAAAGGTGAAAGGAACTTCGGCGAGTCTGAATCAATCCGTGCAGACAGAGATTTTCATCTAGCTACAATAGCTCGCCAAAGGGCACAGCAAACTGAAAACAAGAAGAAACCAACAGTATCTAAGACGTGCGTTCTAATGTAAATCGACCATGGCATTCATCGTAAAATTGAACGGCAGAGAATTTACAACATTAAAATCGACCATATGTTTATAAAATGGAAAAGGAACCTGAAAACGAGATTGGTCGCGTCAACTTTCAAAACGCTGCAGGTAGAAAAGAAAAAATTCTAGTAAATGTTTCTTAAAATAAAACAATAAATAAATAAGAGATGTTTATAAATAACAACATCTTAATTTATCAGCGAGTACCTTTTAGCACTTTAATGTATAGTGTCCCTGGAAGGAATCAAATCATTGGTCATTTCTTTGCTATTTTAATTTTTCCAGGGGGTTAATTATTGGAAATATTATGTAAAATAAAGTTGGTAAAGGCTCTTATGCATTTGAGAACTTTTGCGGCTTTAGGCTCCTCTCATGTTCCTCTCATTGTTCCCTCCCTATTTGCTAGAGCGTCCATAAAACCAGAATGACGATAGGTATTGACGAGAAACAAGGTAGAGTCACACTTACCAGTGTATTTTCATCAGAAACAATGAAGCGTGTTCTTAATTCATTGATTTTCCCATTTCAAGACCTCTCAAAATCCCATTTCGTCCCACTCCGAGGCAAACGAGGCACACCCTCCCTTTGCAACCGTAAGTAAGTAAATAAGTATCGTCCATAATTCATTAAGCTACAAGTTAAGACCAGATCTATGTACAAATAATGAAGATTGTGAATCAATTACGATAGAAATTACAAACAAAAGTGGACATAATATTTTGGTCATCTGTTTGTACAGACAGTCAAGTGGTAAAAGAAAACCTTTTAAACAATGTTTGAAAACTTTATTCTCAAAAAATAAATACTCAAATAAATAAAAAGTATCTTACAGGTGATCTAAATCTCAATCTGATTGACTACGAAACAAATCAAAAAGTTAAAAACACACAGCACGGACTTTCCACAGCACGGACTTGCCCCAGTTATCACAAAGCCAACTAGAGTATCGAGACGTAATGCCACAGCTATAGATCATATAAT